>WNGS01166226.1:18755084-18773427 GCA_020271785.1 Procambarus virginalis | reverse complement strand
GTCATCTTGTAGCCTCATACTATCATTCCTGTCTTAACTCCGCCTCATAATCTTGCATCGTCAGCAAACATGTAGAGGAACGACCTATTCCCTTGGAGAATCATTTCACTATATATCAGAAATAGTATAAGTCCAGGGACTGAACCCTAGGGAGACCTTCCACTGGTGACGCCTCGCCCAATCTGAGACCTCACCCCTCAATGATTCGCTGTCGTCTGTTGCATTGTGTGTGGTACTCACTTATTTGTATTCACCATTTGCTGCCTGCAGGCTCGAACATTGACTCATGGATCCCGCCTTCGAGCCATCGGTTGTTTACAAAAATGACTCCATCCCATTACTCCCATATATACCTACTTTTTTATTATGAATAGATTTGCTTCCACAACTGCTACTTAAGTGCATTCCATTTTTCCACTACTCTATCGCTAAGGAAAACATCCTAAATCTCTGTGACTCACCTGAGTTTCCAGTTCCCACCTATATCCCCCCTCGCTATGCTGTTACGTATTCCGTGTGAGCATTTCGTCTATTTCCTCTCTGTCAATCCCCATAAGTTATTTTATATGTTCCTGTCATATCACCCCTCTCCCTTCCTTTTTTATCTAGTGTCGTAAGGCTCAGTTCCTTCAAGCGCTCTTTATACACATCCCTCGTTGTATGAAGAGCCTCGAGCCATACCAAGATGGGTATGGCTCCTCCCAGCATATAATGAAAAAAAAAATGCCTTGCTATTCTCCCTACAGTGTGTAAGTCGCAAGTGGAAACAAATAAAAAATCATCAAATGAATAACTAAACAATTTACTGAAATATTAATGAACAAAATGCCCCTGAAAATACTTGGCTATCGTGTAATGCAAAAGTAAACAAGTTAGTATGAACTTAAATGTAAAAATAAACTTCAGTATAAGCAATGAAGAAAAGCATGAAGATATACTGGTGTACAGAAGACAGCTACCATACCACCCATGGCATCAATCACACGAAATTTTATGACGCTGCAACAAAAATTAGGCAGGAAAGAAAAGGGTGGGCCGACTGCATTTCCTGGACTGCCAGAAAGCCTTTGAAACAGTACCCCATAAAAGGTTGTTAAAAAGTTGGAGCAACAGGCAAGAGTAAAAGGGAAGGTGCTCCAGTGGATAAAAGAGTACTTAAGCAACAGGAAACAGCGAGTAACGGTGAGGGGGGGAGACATCAGAGTGGCGAGATGTCACCAGCGGAGTCCCACAGGGCTCAGTACTTGGACCCATCTTGTTTCTAATATATGTAAATGATCTTCCGGAGGGTATAGACATTCCTCTCAATGTTTGCTGATGATGCAAAAATTATGAGAAGAATCAAGATGGATGATGATTGACAGAGACTACAGGATGATCTGGATAAACTGGAGGAATGGTCTAGAAAATGGCTGCTAAAGTTCAACTCAGGAAAGTGTAAGGTAATGAAATTAGGCGAAGGGAGCATGAGGCTGAACACAAGGTATCATCTGGGAGGTGAAATCCTTCAAGAGTCAAATAGAGAGAAAGATCTGGGGGTTGATATCACACCGAACCTGTCCCCAGAGGCCCACATCAAAAGAATATCATCAGCGGCATATGCTAGACTGGCCAACATAAGAACTGTCTTTTAGAAACTTGTATAAGGAATCTTTCTGAACCCTGTATACCACTTATGTAAGACCAATCCTGGAGTATGCAGCTCCAGCCTGGAGTCCATACCTAGTTAAACACAAGACAAAGCTAGAGAAGATTCAGCGGTATGCCACCAGGCTCGCCCCGGAACTGAGAGGAATGAGCTACGAGGAAAGGCTAAAGGAGCTGAACCTCACATCCCTGGAAAACAGAAGAGTAAGGGGAGACATGATAACCACCTACAAAATTCTCAGGGGAATTGACAGGGTGGACAAAGAAAAACTCTTCAGCACGGGTGGGACACGAACAAGGGGACACAGGTGGAAACTTAGTACCCAGATGAGCCATAGAGACGTTAGAAATAATTTTTTCAGTGTCAGAGTAGTTAATGAATGGAATGCACTAGGAAGTGATGTGGTGGAGGCTGACTCCATACACAGTTTCAAATGTAGATATGATAGAGCCCAGTAGGCTCAGGAACCTGTACACCAGTTGATTGACAGTTGATAGGCGGGACCAAAGAGCCAAAGCTCAACCCCCGCAAGCACAATTAGGTGAGTACGACGTTGGCTGAAGGCCGACGACGGGTGAGAGACGCGAAAGTGATCCTAGAGCACTAAGGAAGAGACTGGCTCTCCAGGGTTGTTGTTGTTGTTAAAGATTCGCTACCTAGAACAAAAAGTTCCAAGCAGCACGGGCTATGGTGAGCCCGTAGTTCAAACTCTCCAGGGAGGCAGTGCCCTTTATATAGTCCGGCGGTGATGACTCATCCAGTGTCAACGCGAGGTGGACCTCTGGTCAACTAGCAAACTGCTCGTTATGGCTGGCGGTGACTTTGTGTTGAGCTGCACCACTGTCAGTTGAAGGCGGCTAACTGCTTGTTTGTGGGGGCAAACTACCGGTTAGCAAAAGCACCCAGCTTGCCTCTGAATCGTATCAGGCCGTGCCAGGCCCTGGGGGGTATGGAGAGGTGGCAGGACTGATGACTCTTCTGGGCTGGGCTGGTGTAGATGTAGACTTCCAGTGCAGAGGCATTGAAGGTGAAGGGAAAAGACAGTTCCACTGCTATGCAGGGGATTCGCGTGACAGCTCCTCCCCGAAGCCTTTTCCTAATGCCTGAGATGTCGATGCTGGAAGGAGTGTGGAAGCAGAAGGTTCCACTTCATGAACAGGCGATAGTGCGTCCGCAACTATGTTGTCTGATCCTTTAATGTAGAAGATCTGGACATTTTAGTTTTGTAGGTACAAGGCCCAACGAAGTAGACGCTGGTTGGAGAATTGTGCTTGCTGTAGAAAACGAAGAGGATTATGATCAGAATAGATGGTGATGGGTTGGTGTCCTTGAAGGTAAGGTTCATATTGTTGCAAGCATAGGACGATGGCGAGTAGCTCCTTCAGTAGTGCTGTAGTTTTGTTGGTGAGGCTTCAGCTTGTAGCTGTAGTAGCTGACTGGTAGGACTTCCCCCTCTCTTTGCTGAACCAGGACACCCCCAATGCCGGTGCTGCTGGCATCAACATTAAGGATGAAGGGTTGTTTCACATCTGGAGAGGCGAGAATAGGGTTAGTACACAGCAAAGTTTTCAATTGTTCGAAGGCAATGGATTGTGAGTTGGTCCAAATGTATTTCCTTTTAGGGGTGGTAAAAATGATTAAAGGTGTGGCAACTATCTTGAGGTTATCTTGAGATGATTTCGGGGCTTTTAGTGTCCCCGCGGCCCGGTCCTCGACCAGGCCTCCACCCCCCAGGAAGCAGCCCGTGACAGCTGACTAACACCCAGGTACCTATTTCACTGCTAGATAACAGGGGCATAGGGTGAAAGAAACTTTACCCATTGTTTCTCTCCGGCGCCCGGGATCGAACCCGGGACCACAGGATCACAAGCCCAGCGTGCTGTCCGCTCGACCCGACCGGCTATGCTGAAGTTCTTGCAGAACCTACGGTAGTAAGACGCTAGTCCCAAGAATCTCATAAGTTGTTTACGAGAACTGGGCTGTGGATATTTCTGGATGGCTTGAAGATGTATGTCTAAAGGTGTTAAGCTTCCACTGCCTATAACATGACCAAGGTATTGTACTTTACCTTTAGTAAACGTGGACTTGCCCAAATTAATGGTGAGACCAGCCTGGAGAAGCTTGTAAAATAGTTGTTGTAGTCGGTCAAGATGTTCTTCCCACGAGTTGGTTGCTACAACAATGTCGTCCAGGTAGGCATAGGTGTTGTCAAGATCTTGAATGACGAAGTTGACTGCTCGCTGGAAAGTAACTGGGGCATTACAAAGTCCAAAAGGTAACCGTTCATACCTAAAAAGGCCAAAAGGAGTGATAAAGGCTGAGATATTTTTAGCACTCTCAAACAGTGTTATTTGATAATAGCCCTTTAAGAGATCTATTTGGGACAAAAAAGTGGCGTTACCTATTGCATCTAAGATGTCGTCGATGCGAGGTAAAGAATAGGAAACTCACAAGGTGTAGCTAATCCATTGCTGAGTAGGTACTTTACTTCTGCGAACATGGCTTCTCTCTTCTGTAGACTGGTGCGGTAGTAAGGTTGACGGATGGGCATCGTATCAGGAAGCAGCTGGATATCATGTTGCACTAAATTACATTCCTGTGGAGTGTCTTGAAACAGTTTTTTATGCGTAAATAGTAATTTAATTAAAGGAGCACTATTATTAGTGTTTTCTAGGTATATGGGAAGATCTTTTAAAACCTCACTGTTAGACTTCAGGGTCTCGATGGTATTTTTACCATCGGATGGAGAGGTAGCATGGTATGTATCACTGTTGGGATATCTCTCAGTAAATGTGGATACAGATAATAACACTGGTGGCGGATTACCTTGATAACTCTTGAGCAGGTTGACGTGGCAGAGTTGTGTCTTGCGACGCCGGTCCGGAGTCTCTAGAATGTAGTAGTTGTTGTTCTTGCATTCTTTGATGCGATAAGGTCCTGAAAATTTACTTTAAATGGAGATGTTGGGATAGGAAAATAAGCTAGAACGAAGTCTCCGACATTAAACTTTCTTATCTTAATGTTCTTGTCAAAGTGTGCTGTCATCTTATGTTGGGAGGTCAGTAAATTAGCACCAGCAAACTTATGTAATTGTTCAAGTTTATGTCTCAAGTTTTTAAGAAACTGAGAGACATTAAGGGAATCACTGAAGGTGGTTGACGTCAAGGAATCGTTAAAAGCTTTAAGAGGACCACGACATTTACGACCGTAGAGCATCTCATAAGGAGAGATACTCCAAGGGACTCATTAGGAAGACTTCTGAAAATACACATAAGGAGATCTAGTTGCTTATCCCAATCCTTCTCAGTATCAATACAAAATTTCTTTAACAAAGACTTAATGGTTTGATGGTTACGTTCCAGAGATCCCTGTGAAGCAGGATGATATGGACTAGACAAGACTTGGGTGACGTTAAATTCCTGAAGGGTTTTCTTAAACAACTCATTGGTGAAATTAGTTCCACAGTCACTTTGTATCTCTTTTGGGGAACCATACTGAGTGAAGATCTTCAACAGATGCTTGACAACTGTAGCAGTCGTAATATTCTTAACAGGAACTGCTATTGAGAACCCGGTTGTAGGACACATTATAGTGATGATGTACATGTTGCCTGCGTGGGTTTTTGGTAAAGGCCCAATGCAGTCAATTACTAACCTGGTAAAAGGTTCAGAAGGTACAGAAATAGGGATAAGTGGTGCTTTGGGAATACCTACATTTGGTTTTCCTGCAATTTGGCAGGTATGACAATTGGTAACATAGATCTTGACATCTCGTGCCATGCCTGGCCAAAAATAGTCTCGTAAAAGTGCATTATAAGTTTTATGGATCCCATAATGAGACATTGGGCCATGAGCTAAAGATATGATATCTTTTCTTAATGATGTTGGAACCACTAGTTGATTCACATCAGCCCAATCATCTTCCGCCTTAAATTTACTGGGTCTGTATCTACGATACAATAATTGATTAGTGTCTATATAAAATCCTAGAATGGCATCGGTCTTAATATGTGCTTGATAGAAAAAAAGGGGTTAGTGACAAATGTGCTTGTTGTAACTTACGGAACTCCAACTGGTTGAGATTAGGAGGGAGGCCTCGCACGTCTTGAGGGACAGCTGCTGCTACTTGCTGTGGTTGAGCGGCTTGAGCACGGGTAGTCACTAGAACAGGCTGGGAAATGTCTGCTGATTCTTCTGTCACGGTTACCTCTTCTTCTGCTGCAAAAGTCATAGCGGGATCTTCTTCTGTGGCCGAGTCACATACCTGGGGTTTGTCGCAGATGATCAAATTGGTGGAGTCTTGCTGGTTGGCTAAGTCGTTGCCCAGGAGAAGTTGAATTCCTGGCATGGGGAAAGGTTTTCCCGAATAGCAACTTGGACCTTTCCACGAATGAATGGACACTCCAGGTAGACTGTGGCGAGTGGGTATGGTGTAGTTGCAGTGAGGTCAGTGATCAGGACAGTTTCTCCAGTGTAGGTGACTTGAGGTGCAGCGGCTTTTAGTATAATAGACTGCAGCGAAGCCGTGTCCCTCAAGATGCGTATTGGGCTCTTACCCTCGAAATCTTCACCATTGGCTGACTCCGTTCCTGGATACACATGTCTGTCAAATAAAGCAAGATCACTAACAGGAACATTTACATGTAGTACAGGCTTGGTAGGCTTAGTGGGTGGATGCTTTGGCTTAGGTGGAACTGTACTAGTGGTTTTACACTTAGGATTTGGACACTGTTCAATGAGGTGTCCATATGTTTTGCAGTAACGACAGTAAAGTGCATAGTTAGTGTCTTTACGACTCACTTTAGGTGAAGCTTGACTGGACCAAGATGGTTTACTTTAACCCGAGTCAACAGATTTATGAATTAAACTGTAAGTATCAGCTAACTGTGCACATTTACTGAGGTTCGTCTCTCCCTTATCTGCAAGATATAGGTGTATGGGGTTTGGTACTCTGCGGGTAAACTCTTCCATCAGAATTAAATTAATAAGTTCTTGAAATGTGGTCACCTGCGCTGATTCTAACCATTTTAAAAAATACCTGGTTTTGGTCTGAACAAACTCCACGTAGGTTTGAGCCTGAATTTTTATATAGTCTCTGAAGCGTCGCCGCTAGCTCTCAGTGAAAAGCAGATAGGCGTCAAGGACTGCTTGCTTGAGTACATCGTAGTCAGTCTCGTTTGCAAGAGTACTGAGGGTTAAGGCAGCTCATCCTGTAAGGTGTGACCTGAGAAGTATAGACCATTGATTCCTAGGCCATTTTAACTGGGTGGCCAAGGCCTCGAATGACACAAAAAATGAATCTACTTCTGCCTCTACAAAAGGCGGCATCATTTTAATACAAACTGTAGGCTTAAAACATATCGGTAAGTTGGCTTCTGCTTCACGGCGCTGAGAGAGGTGGGTACTTTCAAGTTCTAACTCCTGGCGCCGGAACTCGAGCGCGGTGTCTGATCTTCCTTGTTCCAAGCGTAATGTGATGCCAACTCCATCCTCCTCTTGTTGTCTTTTGAGTTGAAGCTCTTGAGCTAGGATTTGCAGTCGTTCTACTTCTCTTCGACGTTGTAAGTCAGCTTCTTGTTCTTACCGTTGACGTTGTAGTTCAGCTTCTTGTTGTTGACGTTGACGTTGCAGGTCAGCTTGTTGACGTTGTAGTTCAGCTTCATGTTGCAGGTTCTGGAGTCGTTCTTGTTCACGGGCACGTTCTAATTCAGCTTTTTGTTCGTAGAGCCGGAATTGTTCTTGTTCACGCGCACATTGTAGTTCAGCTTCTTGTTGTTGTAGCTGGCGTTGTTCTCGTTCACGTTCACGGGGTAATTCAGCCTCTTGTCGTCTCATCTCCTGTTTGCGATCATTGGCAGCAGCTTCTAATTGTACTAACTCGATTTTTAGTTTCGTGTGTGTGAGTGTGGTGTTATCAGCAACTCTATGTTGGTCCTGCTGTTCTAGAGTAATAAGATCATTGTCTGCACGATGGTCAATAATAAGGTTATGAAGCTCAGCATTGGTGACCCCATGGGGAGTAGTGATGTGGTATTCAGTAGTAAGGGGGATTAACTCTGCTCTAGTAGCACGAATTAATGTGTGAAGCTCCTCCTCCGGATTAGCACGAAATGCGGCTAACCTAAACATATTGAATATTATTTAAATGCAAAATATCAATGGAAGAAAAATGCAAGTACTCTGTTGGCAAACCAATAAGTGAGGATTACTAGACTGTCTTATAAGTGATGTGGCAATATGCACGATAATGGTTGTTATATAACTGGCAACACTGTACGCAAGTAACTATCCTGTAAGGCAACAATAAATTTACAAGATAAAATACTGTACTATATATGATAACCTGAAATAAAACTAAGTCTTTGACTTTAGTAAGGACTTGCAGAAACAATATAAATGAATGTTTCGAGGTAGTAAAATATAAACAGGATGTAGGGATGTCTGTACCCTGTATTCTAATGAGGATAAGGGCAAGAGTTGTCCTACTGGAATCTAGATAATTAACTGCAGAGTTATTGTTCCTTGTGCTCTGTAAAAGAATAGTAAACTCCCTACCTGAACAGTTAATCATGAACTTTGAACGAAGGCTTAGGGGTGCAGGGAGTGTCACCACTGTGACGAGAACGACTATACACGCCACGAATGTATAACAGTTCTGGATGCGAAAGGATCTCTAGTCCAATACTTCCTCCTAAGTTCGTAATACAAAGTGGAACATAATAGTTCAAAGACAAATCAAAGTACCAGATAAGTACCCGAGGGGGTGATCTGCCTGAGTGAGTCCTCTCTGTTGGGACAAAATCAATGTGGACAAAAGATATAGCAATAGCTTAGAAGACTAACCATTACGAGCATGAATTGGCGCATAAAACATCACGTAATCACGTAATCTAATAAACAGATCACAAATTGCTACACCTGTAAAGTAGATGTGTTCAGTTACCAGTATGTAAATCTCAAAATGAATTCTGAAAAAATGCAAAGTATAAAATCCAAGTATAACAACTAAACACAACATTAAGCAAGGGTTACTAGGAACAGCTCCTCAGACCAGCTCCTAGAACAGCTCCTGTGACAGCTCCTAGGACAGGCCCGCAAATTATGTGACGGGTTGTGTTATCGCAGCTATACTGACCCAAGATGTATGGCTCTCCCGCACATAATGAAAAAAAATGCTGCTATGGTCATGCAGTGTGTAAGTCGTAGGTGGAAACAAATTAAAAATCAAATAAATAATTAAACAATTTACTGAAATATTAATGAACATAAATGCCCCTGAAAATACTTGGGTATCATGTAATGCAAAAGTGAACAAGTTAGTATGATCTTAAATATAAAATTGCAGTCCAGAAATATGAAGTCTGTCTTGCCTTATCCTCATTATTTTATCATACAAGTCCAAAAGGTTTGTTAGGGAAGATTTCCCTTTCCCGAACCCATGTTGATTTTTTGTTTACAAACCTAATATTCACTAGGTGTGCAACCAGTCTTAGCCTAATTTTTCTTCCAAGTATTTTACAGGGGATGCTTGTCAGTGATACAGGTCTATAGTTAAGTGCCTCCTCCCTATCACCTTTCTTGAAAATCGGTACGACATTTGCATTCTTCCGGCAATTGGGTAATTCTCCCGACATAAGTGATTCATTAAACATCCTTGTCAGAGGCACGCTGAGGGCCTGCGCTGCCTCTTTTAGTATCCACGGCGATACTTTGTCTGGTCCAACCGTTTTAGCAGCATCCAGTGTTGCCAACTGTTTCATTACCTTCTCTGCTGTCACCTCTATATATGATAGTCTTGAATCTAGGGTAATCTCTTCTTACAATGAGAGCTGCTCAGGCTCGGTTGTGAACACTCCATGGAAACTTGCATTCAGTTCCCCACAGGTTTCCTTGTCACTTTCCATATATGCCCCCTCTGTTTTTCTTAGTCTTGTCACTTGGTCGTTCACTGATATTTATCTTCTTGGAAAAGAAGTACTGACTAGGCTGTGTAGTAATTTAAGTTGCTTTTTCGCTTTGATCGCCATATCGTTCTCATAATTTCTTTCCGATACTCTTCTTATGTTAATGTAATCGTTCCTAGCTCTGTTGCATCTGATCCTGTTGTTGTCTGTCTTTGTCTTCTGTACTTCCTCCACTCCCTCCTGCTTCTCATATTTGCTTCCTGACACTGTCTATTAAACCATGGGTTATTATATTCCCTCTTACTTTTTTCCTTATCTATTAAACCATGGGTTATTATATTCCGTCTTGCTTTTTTCCTTTACTGTTGGTATAAATTTCTCTTCGGCGTCCTGGCATTTCCGTATGACCAGGTCCGTCATATCTTGGACTGTTTTTCTTCTAATTTCTTCCTCAAACTGCACTTCTCCCAGATAGTCCCTTATCCTCCTGTAGTCAACTCTTCTTTCCCAGACCTCTTGTACCTTGGTCACAAGTTTGAGTTCCAACATGTAGTCAAAGACTAGGATACAATTTACACACAGATATCACAATAGCGTGATACATCAAATGAACAAATCCACAAGGGCCGTGACGAGGGTTCGAACCTACATCCGAGTGGATCCCAGACGCTGCAGGACCCAAGTGTCCTGCAGCGTCGCTCCTCACGTTTCTTCCCCGCCATGTCTCGAAAAAGCTGCAGGACCAACCACCACAACTGACCAAACACAACATGTGGTGTGTGTACTCACCTAATTGTGCTTGCGGGGGTTGAGCTCTGGCTCTTTTGTCCCGCCTCTCAACCGTCAATCAACAGGTGCACAGGTTCCTGAGCCTATTGGGCTCTATCATATCTACACTTGTACAAGAAGACTTGTACTTGTACTAGTGACTCTACACTTGTACTAGTGGCTGTAAAAGAATGTAACAACTCTTGTATATATCTCAAAAAAAAAAATTGAAACTGTGTATGGAGTCAGCCTCCATCACACAGTTCCTGACTATCACTTCAAGTTGATCTAAATAGGGTTTTGAAATGGTCAAAGGATTGGCAGATGCAGTTTAATGCTGATAAACGTAAAGTTTTGAGGTTAGGTAATGATGATAGAGTTTCAAGATACGAGCTAGATAGTGTTGAGATTGCGAAGTCGGATTGCGAAAGGGATCTGGGAGTAAGAATTTAAAACAAAAGGATCAATGCATGAATGTTCGTAATAAGGCAAATAGGACACTGGCATTTATTAATTGAAGCGTTAGTAACAAGACACCTGGTGTGGTTCTTCAGCTATATCTAACTCTGGTTAGGCCCTATTTAGATTATGCAGTTCAGTTTTGGTCGCCGTACTATAGAATGGATATAAATTCACTTGAACGTGTCCAGCGTAGGATGACAAAGTTAATTCCCCAAATTAGAAATCTTTCATATGAAAAAAGATTAACAAAGCTTAAGTTGCATTCACTGGAAAGGCGAAGAGTTAGGGGTGACATGATAGAGGTTTACAAGTGGATGAATGGACACAACAAAGGGGATATTAATAGGGCATTAAACGTATCAACACAAGACAGAACACGAAACAATGGGAATAAATTGGATAAGTTTAGATTTAGGAAAGACTTGGGTAAATACTAGTTCAGTAACAGGGTTATTGATTTGTGGAACCAATTACCGCGTAACGTGGTGGAGGTGGGGTCCCTCGATTGTTTCAAGCATGGGTTGGACATATATACATAAGAACGTAAGAACCTAAGTACAAAGGTAATTGCAGAAGGCCTATTGGCCCATGCGAGGCAGCTCCTATTTATAACCACCCAATCCCACCCATATACATGTCCAACCCACGCTTGAAACATTCGAGGGACCCCACCTCCACCACGTTGGGGGTGGGGTTTGAGTAGCAACATCTGCAAATTTGCCGATGATACAAAAATCGTTAGGGAAATTAACACGGTAAAAGACTCACTATCACTTCAAATTGATCTAAATTGGGGTTTGAAATGGTCAAAAGATTTGCAGATGCAGTTTAATGATGATAAATATAAATATTTTATGCTAGGTAATGATGATAGAGTTACAAGATACGAGGTAGATGAGATTGTTGAGTAGATTGATTGATGAGTAGATGAGATTGCGAATACCAAGGAGGTATTCTCAGCCCCCTTCTCTTCAATGTTTAATGGAAAGAATAATGAGGTTGAAACTTCCACATCACTGCAGGCTGCTAAACTACGCGGAGGACTTTGTCATCATCATAAAGGAAGGGATGCGGCGCGCCTTGCACCCAAATGCTTAGACTGCATCAGTAAAGAGGCAAAACAGATTGGGATCAAACTCAACCCCACAAAGACAAAAGCCATGCCCATAAAAATAGCGAAGCCCAACATCCAACTCACAGTACAGAGTCAACCAATTGAATGGGTGGACACCTATCAGTATCTAGGAATAATCCTGGACACACACATGAATGTTAATGCTGAGGTCACTTACTTGAGAGAGCGAACTGCGGCCCGGACTGCAATCCTCAGGTTACTAACCTCCCTCTCTGGAGGACTCAATCTGCAAGTCCTTCGCACATACTATGTACAGGCAGTCAGATCAGTGATCGATTATGCCGCACCTGCACTCACAAATCTATCACACCAACAGTGGAAAAAGATTGAAGTTGCCCAAAACAATGCTATGAGAGCCGCACTGCGAACCCCCATATGGACCAGGCTTGAAACTCTTAGACTGGAGACGGGGTTGCCCTCTCTTCAAGAAAGAATATCACAAAGGACAGCTACAATTATCAGTAAGATAATTATTTCTTCTGATCCAATCCCAGTACGGCAGGCCTTGGTGGTTGGACTTGGCCATAACAATGGAAACTCTTGGGCTGCAAGAGCAGGAAAAGTCCTAAACAGACTACATTTAAAAAGTATGATTCATGATAGAGAGGGTGATCAACCACACCCAAATTACACTCCTTCCGCACCGTGGGAAGAGCCTGCTTTCAAAATAGTAATAGAAAGTCTCCCAATGAAAAAGGCTGCCTATGATCCGACAATCCTAAGGCGCATAATAGAAGAGCAAATGTATAGCATAGCAGGAGCCACCCACATCTTCACAGACGGATCGGTTGACACAGAATATGAGAGTGCTGGCGCTGCTCTTTGCACGGCCAGCGTACAGGCATACTGGAGACTGGGAGGACTAGTATCATCAACCCAAACTGAGCTGTTTGTCATACAACAGGTATTCGCATATTTTATTGCACAAAACACTCAAAATGCAATCATACACACAGACTAAAAAGCTGCACTTCAAATACTAGGACAAAAACAGTGGAAAGATAACGTGGAAATAATTACCACCATTTTGTATCATGGAGCAGTCGCTAAAGGCAAAGGACTCAACATAACCTTAAACTGGATCCCATCCCATGTTTGAATCCCATGAAATGAGAAAGCTGATGAAATTGCTTAATTGGCAACTCGTCATCCAATGATACATAAAACAATTCAACCCAGTCTAGAGAACATAAAAAACATCATCACCAAAAAACTCTCACACCTCAACAAAGCCTACCTACACCAGAGAGTAGCTGAAGGTTCGCCCTCTGCAACATGGTATCTTCAGGCAACCAAATTAGAAAGGTTAAATACCCCAAAAGGAATCCACAGGGAAATAGCAGTTAGGTTATATAGACTACGTTTAGGTTACAGATGCAACTGGGAGATTAGTGAACACCGACAGAGAGAGTGCATCTTCTGCCAAACTGTCACAGAAAAGCCATTACTTCACTATCTTCTGGAATGTGAAGCAACCAACGACCTTAGAAGAGTTTTAAGAGTTCCTGAATCTTGCAGTGGCCACCCTGAAGCCATCAACACAGCACTCTCCTGGTCAACAAAGGTGTCCAGCAGCTGGACACCCTCATAAAGACTGTGAAGCAGTATCCTCCCCCGCGATAACAGCTTAATGATTAAATACAACCTCAGAATACTGAAAAAAATTGTACCACTTACAGGCTATTCATGCCCGTGCCACCTCTTGAGTAACTTAATCTTTATCAATGAATTAGGCGCAAATTCAGTTGAATTCTCTCACCACGATTGACAACACCTTGCTCTCCAATCAAATAAGTGTTCTGAACATCTGCGAGATCTTCACGGGTGTTTTTCTCGGTGTACCTTTTCGCTGAGGACGTGAGCTGTCGTCTTGAACTGTGCTGTGAGTGAGCCTTGTGTCACTAGAGCCACCTCATCACAATGCTTGACATCTTTGCTATGGTTGCTCTCTGCCTAATTATTGCTGTTATTATCTAGAACAGTATTAAGGAGCTTGACTGTTCCTTATTTCACAAGTAAGTTCCAAATTAAAGTTAGATTATTTTTGAAGTGCAGTTGTGAATATCAAATGCAGTTGTTATTAGACCCATCTACCTGTGAGCTCTGTTCTCATTGTTCTTGTCTGTTATCTTTAGGTTATCTTGAGATGATTTCGGGGCTTTTTAGTGTCCCCGCGGCCCGGTCCTCGACCAGGCCTCCACCCCCAGGAAGCAGCCCGTGACAGCTGACTAACACCCAGGTACCTATTTTACTGCTAGGTAACAGGCGCAAAGGGTGAAAGGAATTCTGCCCATTGTTTCTCACCGGCGCCTGGGATCGAACCCAGGACCACAAGATCACAAGTCCAGCGTGCTCCCTAAAACTGTTCTCCTGGTCTGTTCTCATACTCCCTTGTCAGTATGTTCCTCTTGGATGTATTTTTTTTCGCATTTCAGTTGCCTCAGAAAAGAATTCTGACTTTTCAGCCACTTTATAATCGATGCATAGTTTATTCCAATTATCTATTGACTTAGGCCACACCTCAATATGTAGATGACTGGACCCATTATTTGTGGACTTTTACGAGTCAAACTAATCATAACATTAAAGAAAAATGCTTCATAATCTATGACACATTTATTTTGAGAGTTGTCCCCTTATTCTTGTTTCTCTTCTCTCATCAGATGCTACCACCATGAACCGGAACACAAGCACCCTTCAACACAGCCGTTGAGCTACGTTGTGGATGTGGACGACTCTTCACCCGAACCCTGTACCGTGATCCGTATAGGCCACTTCAATTCTGCAACACAGACTAGCAATCCCGTCACTTCCTGCAAACCTGTTCTCTCCCATTCCGCCCCCTCAGCCACCAACCAAGCCACAACGACGATTGTCAGCAGTGTCGAAGCCTCAAATAAGACTGCTAGCCCCATCCAGGCCCGCAAGAAATCATTTCTGAGTATCTGGTGAGCTCAGTATAAAGAATGTTACGAGGAACGAAGATGCACGTAATTAGTTTTACAGAAGATGCATATATTTAGTTTTAGAAGTGGCCGAGAGTTTACACTGGTCAGGTCACTGACTGGGCAATCATACGAAGTTGACGATGTATATGAAAACACATCAATTGCATGCATTGTTTAACAGCTATACTTGTGATATGCTAAAAGTGTATTGAGAGTATAAAACCCAAATAAAAATAATTTACCATCACGTTTTATATTTTAAATCCTCCTCATTAGGATTTGTTATTATTATTATTACTTATTTATTCAATCCTTTACAGAGTGCATACTTTATTGTGCACCAATTACTCATCCTGTGAGCGGTAGAGCAAAAGCTATTACAGAGGGCCAAAAAAAAATTCTTATCAGGATATTATTACCTCAGTTAATATTACCATTCCCAATTGTTTATTAGCAATTAATGTTAATTAACAGTTATTGTTAATTAATAGTTACTGTTAATTAACAAATATGTTTAATAGTACATTACATTTACATCTATCCGGCACACCTCATAATTATACTGTCAGCGAGAAACAGCTGGTTGCATTTCAATAGCTATGTATTTACATTTAATCATTATGTATTAATGTTGACATTTCATAAGCTGACACCAAAAGACCTAAACTCATTTTCTAATTAGCCGATGTGTTTTCTGAACCGAGTTTGGATATAAAACTTGTTTAACGTGAGTTCGAAATAATTCAGTGATATATTACGTTTCCAGTAAATTGTTATTAGTCTACAATTCTATTTCAACAACTTAAAATTCAATTTTAAATTTGGTGTTAACTAACAGGGAAAACACTTGCCGATACGGAGGTCTACTGCTCCGTGCCGGCATGATCTACTGCTCCATGCTGGCATAGTCTACTGCTTCGTGCTGGCATAGTCTACTGCTTCGTGCTGGCATAGTCTACTGCTCCGTGCCGGCAGTGTCTGCTGTTCCGTGCACGTAAGGTCAAAAGATTGGCAGATGCAGTTGAATGTTGACAAATTTAAGGTTTTGAGGCAAGGAAATGATAATGTAGGGACACTATACGAACTACATGGTGTTGAGTTTTCGAAAGGGATCTGGGAGTTATGATTGGTAAGAATTTAAAACCAAAAAATCAATGCATAAATATTCGTAATAAGGCAAATAGGACACTGGGATTTATTAACCAAAGTATTTGTAATAATTCACCTGGTGTTCTTCAGCTATATCTTGCTCTGGTTAGGCCTCATTTAGATAATGCACTTCAGTTTTGGTCGCCGTACTAAATTGAATGGATATAATTTCACTAGAACGTGTCTAGCATAAGATGACAAAGTTAATACCCCCCAAGCTAGAAACCTGTCATATGAAGAAAGAATGACAAAGCTTGAATTACAATCGCAAGAATGAACAAAAGTACATTCTCACTATTATGAAAGGGGAAATCGCTTTAGAACAAAAATTCATGCAACTGGTTTGAAATGTTAAAAAAGAGATTAGGAGGTCGAAAAGAGACAATGAAGTTCGTATAGCAGGGCAAGCAAAGTAAATCCTAAAGTTTTTTTCAGTTATATCGAACAAAAGTTAGGGAAAGGATAGGTCCATTGAACATTGAGAAGGTCAGATAAGGGATAATGACGAAGAGATAAGTAGTATTTTAATAAATATTTTATCTTTGAATTTGCTGAAGAAGATACAGTAATTTACTTAACTCTATGCCGTCAGCCGAACAAGTCTATGTGATTGGGGGACGAGGACAGGTTGACTAGTTTATCCGTAACCAGGGATGATGTTATTAAACAAATAGTGACACTCAAACCAAACAAATCCCCAAGAATTATTTACCAGGGAGCTTAAAGAATGCAAGTGGGAGCTTTGCGATCCATTGTCTTCCATATTAAATAAATAATTACAGTCAGGCAGAGTGCCAGAGTCGAAGGAGGTTGCTAATGTGGTGCTATACCAATTTTTAAAAAGGAGATAGATCACTTGCTTCAAACTATTGGCCAATTAGACTAACGTCTATTGTGGGATAGTTACTTACGATAATTGCAAATACTATTCGTCTTCATCTTGAAAAACATGAGTTAATAAATATTTCACAACATGGTTTTACAAATGGCTATTTGTAAATTTTAACAAATTTTGCTATCATTTTATTCCAGCAGAGTTGAGGCAGTTGATAGTGGTAAGGTTTGTGATTTTGTGTACCTTTACTTTAGAAAAGCTTTTGATACAGTGTCACATGAAAGACTGATTAAAAAGATAGAGGCTCATGGTATTGGAGGTGCTATATTAAGCATAGAGTTAGTATAAATGTATAGTATATAGAGTTTGTATAAATGGGGTTAAGTCAGAATGATAAATTTTAAGTGGAGTACCTCAAGGATTAGTGAAGGAACTGATGAATCTAGTTGGAACTCTGTGAGCAGAGGTAGATTCCCTACGGGAGAAGGTACGACAGATTGAGAAGAAACATTGAGAAGAAACGAGGGAGGAGACCAATATTAAAACGACCTCATCACAGAAAGTCGTAAACGATAGGGGTCCTAAAAAGACCTTGACAAGGCCGCCTGCAGACGCCCTTAGGACTTCTAATTCATTTCTCGTGTTGGAAGACGAGTGCTGTGGTGAGCCTGCAGTTCACTCGAAAAGGAAATCAACGAAGAGCAACGAATCACAGGCCACTCAGAGTGCTCAGAAAGTTAAGGAGGCACCTAAGAGAAAACTGAGACAGGTCAAAAACGGATAATGACAAGGAGATGAGTAGTATTTTTAACAAATATCTTATATCTGAATTTACTAAAGAAGAACTTAACAATATGCCTTCAGCCGAACAAGTCTATGTGGGTGGGGATGAGGACAAGTTGACTAGTTTAGCAGTTATCAGGGAGGATGTAATTAAAGAATTAGTAAAATTAAAACAAACAAATCCCCAGGGCCGGATGAAGTGTTTGCCAGGGTGCTTAAAGAATGCAAAGAGGAGCTTTCCGAGCCACTGTCTACCATATTTAATAAATCAATAGAGTTAGGCAGAGTGCCAGAGTCATGGAAGGTAGCTAATGTGGTATCAATTTTTAAGAAAGGAGATAGATCACTTGCGTCAAACTATCGGCCAATTAGCCTAACGTCTATTGTGGGAAAGTTACTTAAGAACATAACAACATAAGAACAAAGGTAACTGCAGAAACCTGTTGGCCCTTACGAGGCAGCTCCTATTTATAACCACCCAATCCCACTCATATACGTGTCCAACCCACGCTTGAAACAATCGAGGGATCCCACCTCCACCACGTTACGCGGTAATTGGTTCCACAAATCAACAACCCTGTTACCGAACCAGTATTTACCCAAGTCTTTCCTAAATCTAAACTTATCCAATTTATACCCATTATTTCGTGTTCTGTCTTGTGTTGATACTTTTAATACCCTATTAATATCCCCTTTGTTATGTCCATTCATC
>WNGS01166226.1:18647839-18662527 GCA_020271785.1 Procambarus virginalis | reverse complement strand
TACGAATCTTATTTATAAATCTTTCCCACAGGTTAACTCTTACCTATTTGAGATAGGCAAAGACAGGGAGGGAGTCACTCTTCCCCCTAAGGGAGGGAGTCACTCTTCCCCCTAAGGGAGGGAGTCACTCTGCCCCTTAAGGGAGGGAGTCACTCTGCCCCTTAAGGGAGGGAGTCACTCTTCCCCCTAAGGGAGGGAGTCACTCTGCCCCTTAAGGGAGGGAGTCACTCTTCCCCCTAAGGGAGGGAGTCACTCTGCCCCTTAAGGGAGGGAGTCACTCTGCCCCTTAAGGGAGGGAGTCACTCTTCCCCTTAAGGGAGGGAGTCACTCTTCCCCCTAAGGGAGGGAGTCACTCTTCCCCCTAAGGGAGGGAGTCACTCTGTTCCTTAAGGGAGGGAGTCACTCTTCCCCCTAAGGGAGGTAGTCACTCTGCCCCTTAAGGGAGGGAGTCACTCTGCCCCTTAAGGGAGAGAGAAGGGAATCTGGGTTGGGTGGAAGGAAGCTTTCGCCTGCTGGAAGGCTCGTGAAAGGCCGCTGCTGTGGACGGGTGATAGCAAGGCTCGCTATCGAGGCTCGCGGCGGAGGTATGATAGCACCCAGCCTGGGGTACGATAGCGTGTGGGGACAGGACCCAGCGGGAGCGAATGTGGGATCGGGGATAGTGAGGGGGGGGGGGGGGAAGGGAATTGTCAAGGGAAAAGCGCCAAATTCTGGAGACTGAATACCAGTTGTGGATCATCTAGTCCTTTATTCTTCTGGTTTGAGCCCCTGTCTGGTTTGAGCCCCTGTCTGGTTTGAGCCCCTGTCTGGTTTGAGCCCCTGTCTGGTTTGAGCCCCAGTCTGGTTTGAGCCCCTGTCTGGTTTGAGCCCCTGTCTGGTTTGAGCCCCTGTCTGGTTTGAGCCCCTGTCTGGTTTGAGTCCCTGTCTGGTTTGAGCCCCTGTCTGGTTTGAGCCCTGTCTGGTTTGAGCCCCTGCCTGGTTTGAGCCCCTGTCTGGTTTGAGCCCATGTCTGGTTTGAGCCCCTGCCTGGTTTGAGCCCCTGTCTAGTTTGAGCCCATGTCTGGTTTGAGCCCCTGTCTGGTTTGAGCTCATGTCTGGTTTGAGTCCCTGTCTGGTTTGAGCTCCTGTCTGGTTTGAGCTCCTGTCTGGTTTGAGTCCCTGTCTGGTTTGAGCCACTGTCTGGTTTGAGTCCTGTCTGGTTTGAGTCCTGTCTGCTTTGAGTCCCTGTCTGGTTTGAGCCCTGTATGGTTTGAGCCCCTGTCTGGTTTGAGTCCTGTCTGGTTTGAGTCCCTGTCTGGTTTGAGCCTCTGTCTGGTTTGAGTCCTGTCTGGTTTGAGTCCCTGTCTGGTTTGAGCCCCTGTCTGGTTTGAGTCCTGTCTGGTTTGAGTCCTGTCTGGTTTGAGTCCTGTCTGGTTTGAGTCCTGTCTGGTTTGAGTCCTGTCTGGTTGAGTCCTGTCTGGTTTGAGTCCTGTCTGGTTTGAGTCCCTGTCTGGTTTGAGTCCTGTCTGGTTTGAGCTCCTGTCTGGTTTGAGCCCCTGTCTGGTTTGAGTCCCTGTCTGGTTTGAGCCCCTGTCTGGTTTGAGTCCCTGTCTGGTTTGAGCCCCAGTCTGGTTTGAGTCCCTGTCTGGTTTGAGTCCCTGTCTGGTTTGAGCCCCTGTCTGGTTTGAGTCCCTGTCTGGTTTGAGCCCCAGTCTGGTTTGAGTCCCTGTCTGGTTTGAGCCCCTGTCTGGTTTGAGTCCTGTCTAGGTTGAGCCCCAGTCTGGTTTGAGTCCTGTCTGGGTTGAGCCCGTCTGGTTTGAGTCCTGTCTGGGTTGAGCCCTGTCTGGTTTGAGCCCCTGTCTGGGTTGAGCCCTGTCTGGTTTGAGCCATGTCTGGTTTGAGCCCCTGCCTGGTTTGAGCCCCTGTCTGGTTTGAGCCCATGTCTGGTTTGAGCCCCTGCCTGGTTTGAGCCCCTGTCTGGTTTGAGCCCATGTCTGGTTTGAGCCCCTGCCTGGTTTGAGCCCCTGCCTGGTTTGAGCCCCTGTCTGGTTTGAGCCCATGTCTGGTTTGAGCCCCATGTCTGATTTGAATCACCTCCTCCAGCACTGATAGTCGAATCAGTGTCAGGAAAGGACTCGAGTTCCTCGTTGTAAGCAACCTTCACTGGTGCTACCGCTAGCGAATAAGACCCAATCCTCTCACCTTGAGATCCGGAACGACCCCTTGAAGACGAGATAACAGTCTTGGCTGAGGCTGTAGGGATGGAGTAAGGATTTCCATGTTTACCTCAGCGACTCCTTCTATTCCCCTACAGGACCTGGTGGAATTCATTCCCCGTACACATTATAGGAAGACGGCGTGAAGGGTAAATTTATATGTATTTTACGGTAAAGATTTGATAGATATTACCACAAGCTTGAAGGGTAATGAACTAGACGAGCGGCAACTGGTATTCGGGGTTCAGAAGATGAAGCTTAAACAATGCAAATACAGTAAATGTTCTTTAATAGAAGAGGGGAGGGAGTTTTCAGGAAAAGCACCAAGCCATTACGACTATATGGCACTGGGAAGGGGTCAGGAAAAGGATTTGGGATGGGACGGGGGGAAGGAATGGTGCCCAACCACTTGGACGGTCGGGGATTGAACGTCGAACTGCATGAAGAGAGAGACCGTCACTATTTAGCACGGGTGGAACACGAACAAGGGGACACAGGTGGAAACGTACTACTCAAATGAGCCACAGAGACACGAGAAAGAATTTGTTCAGTGTCACACACACACACTTGGAGAAGGTTCAGAGGTTTGCCACCAGACTAGTGCCCGAACTGAAGGGCACGAACTATGAGGAGAAACTACGGGAATTAAATCTCACGTCCCCGGAAGACAGGAGAGTTAGGGGAGGACATGATCACCACATACAAGATTCTCAAAGGAATTGATAGGGTAGACAAAGACAGTTTAACATAAGGGGCACAACACTAGGGGACACAGGTAGAAATGGAGTACCCAAATGAGCCACAGAGATATTAGAAGGAATTCTTTTAATGTCAGAGTAGTTAATAAATGGAATGCATTAGGAAGTAATGTGGTGGAGGCTGACTCCATACACAGTTTCAAGTGTAGATATCATAGAGTCCAGTAGGCTCATGATAGAGCCCAGTAGCCTTATGGTAGAGCCTAGTAGGCTCATGATAGAGCCCAGTAGGCCCAGTAACCTGCTATATACCTCTTTGTTGACGGTTGAGAGGCGGGCCCAGAGAGCCGAAACTCAACCCCTGCAACCACAACAAGATGAGTACAACTAGGAGGGTACACACACACACACACACACACACACACACACACACACACACACACACACACACACACACACACACAAGGCGAGAAGTGGGAGACGCCGTCCAGGTAGTCAACATAATATTATCGTAACTATTTTCCTTGCTGACACCCTGGCAGGAGCCGGAAGGTTACAGCGTAAGTTAAGGTCACCCAGGACTCCCCTGTGGAGAGGACGCCAGTGACCAGAGAGTGCACCACCACCACAGACACACCATGAAAACTGGCCACAAAATTCGTCACAAAATCTCTGTGTTTTTCTCCTCTGAGAGAAACCACAGAGAGACTTCCTTTGATGTCCGATTTTTAATTATTTTACATAGCTTTCTTAAAGTTATCATTATTTAGCCCATTAATAGTAATGATAATGATTCAGTGCTGGATATAGTCATGTTAATTAGCAAAAATAATGCTTTAACTTTGTTCTGTAAATAGAGTTCTGGATCTTGTAGGGGGGATCACCCCAACCCGTCTTCTGAATCTCTCTATGATCTCCCAACGTACAAAATATGAGGCACTATAAAAAAACAACGGCTCACAAATCTCCACGTTTTCTATGTGTAGGTTGGTATAAGGTTAGGTAGGTAGCTTGGTGTTCGTGTGTTTTAGTACCCCTTAGTTTGTGCGTTGTGACGTATCAAGAGAACAGGAAAAAGAACACTTTCTAGATCGGACTCCTTGATTGGGACTTGTTAGGGAAATGTCTTCCAGTTGGACTTTTTGCTGCATATGTGGAAGCAACGACCAGATGGACTTTCTTGCTTGTGTGGTTGGTGGACAGTATGAGGTATTGTGTGTGGTTGGTGGACGGTATTAGGTATTGTGTGTGGTTGGTGGACGGTATTAGGTATTGTGTGTGGTTGGAGGACAGTATTAGGTATTGTGTGTGGTTGGTGGACGGTATTAGGTATTGTGTGTGGTTGGTGGACGGTATTAGGTATTGTGTGTGGTTGGAGGACAGTATTAGGTATTGTGTGTGGTTGGTGGACGGTATTAGGTATTGTGTGTGGTTGGTGGACAGTATTAGGTATTGTGTGTGATTGGTGGACAGTATTAGGTATTGTGTGTGGTTGGTGGACAGTATTAGGTATTGTGTGAGGTTGGTGGACAGTATTAGGTATTGTGTGAGGTTGGTGGACAGTATTAGGTATTGTGTGTGGTGGTTGGTGGACAGTATCAAGTATTGTGTGAGGTTGGTGGACAGTATCAAGTATTGTGAGGTTGATGGACAGTATTGTGAGGTTGGTGGACAGTATCAAGTATTGTGAGGTTGGTGGACAGTATTGTGAGGTTGGCGGACAGTATCAAGTATTGTGAGGTTGGTAAAATAAACCTTCCTCCCACATATACTCCAGGTGAATCTTTTGAAAACACATTAAGACATTTTTGTATCACAAACCATTGCGATGATTTTTCTTGTGAGTTAAACCCCATCAACATTTAGCTGCTGATGCTTTATAAGACTCCCTCACTGACATGCAAGTCTTGGCAGACAGCTCATAGTTAAGTAGAAAGTAATGAGGCAGTTTGAGCAGTCTCTCTACCCCCCCCCCCCAAACCCTCACTAATCTGCAACACGCTACCCTTGCTCAACACCCTCCCCCCCCTTCCCCCTTGCACCATTGCACCAATTGCACTAACTATGTCTCATTACCACACGTGGAAGGTTAGGGATGAGGTAGACACGATCAAGGTGAGACATGGTTGTGTCTCAGTCGCCTCGTCTCTCCTCTCTCACGTCTTGAAACAATCTCTCAACCCGTCCGCCTATTAGTCGTGTTTTGACGTATATTCTAAGGCCAAAATTTGCCGTACTGGAAAATTGTAGCGGCTCGCGAAATTGACTTACTGTTCCGTTTTCTGTTTTAGGTCCTCTGATGATTTGAAGTAAAGCAAACTTTTGAAAATGTGTCGGTTTTCGTGGTGTTTGTTTTCAACCAAAATCCTTGAATTTAACAATATTTTGCCAATATTTAATGTTTTCTTACCATATGAGATTTGAATTCCAAATGGCCGAAATTGGCAATACTTTGCCTTTTTTTCTTAACACATCATGGTTAGGAGAAGGGCACTTTAGCACGACAGTTTCTTGACGTTGGGGAATCTTGGAAGGACAGGCTGCAGTGACATAGTGGCGTGTTCAGTATAGAGACGTGCCCAGTGTCTTGGGAGGTGGTTGGGAAGTAGTTACCAGCTATACTGGACCAGCTCCTTGAGGTAGTTATGATCTTGAGGAAGTAGGTCATTAAAGTCATCTCTAAGAAGCATTGTACTTGGAGTGTTGCCAATGAATTAGTGCCAAGAAATGGCTTCACTACAACACATCCTTGGATGTCAAGTTACGTTATTTTGTCAATATATATATATATATATATATATATAATATATATATATATATATATATATATATATATATATATATATATATATATATATATATATATATATAAAAAGGTACCACCTCTGGTGCAATTGCAGGGACCCACATCCTCGAAGAAGAAAACAAAGAGCATTCAGAGAAGATCTTGTGGATTCTCACTGAATACTTTATTCTTTTCTTCTCCTACCACCCCTATTATTTTTGTATGTTTTGTTTTATTTTATTGCAATGCTACAGTTTACAGAGAACACACCCACACACACAAATATATAACAATTAAACAATCAGCGTTCGAAGACCTCGTCCAGCTCCTCGGAGGTTGGGTGCGTACCCAGGATACAGCACGCATTTCCCCTCTGCACTGCGACACTGAGGCGCTGGAATAGGAAACTGGCTGCTCGTGGGTCTCTAGTTTTCCCAATGAGTTCCTCACCAACCTCCTTTAAAAACTTGAGTGCACATTTACCCCAGGCGCCCAGAGTCTCTGAGCCTATCGGCACGAACCTGTAACAACGTTCTAGGTTTCTGTACTTGTGGATTTTCTGGGTCTCCCTGAAGGTGGCTGCCCCACCTCCCTCCGCTGAGCTGTAACGTAAATAGGTATCAGCCAATGTAGATGCACAGGTGTAATCCCATACGACCTGTTTACCTTCCCTCCATGGCTGCAGGGTGACTCCATCTGGGCGTTTTTGGCTGTTGTCAGGTCTGCACAGCTGGGGTTCCCTTTGTGCTGGACACCCAGCTGTAGCCAAACTTCTCTTGATGATGTCATTGACTGCCTCGTGTCTGGCAATCTTTCCCTGTGTCTTACGACAGATGAGACCATGGCTGCCGTATTGGTCTGCCCGTGCCTGGCCGCAAATACACCGGTGCTCGGTGGAGATAGGGGCGGCAAGGCGCAGAGCAACACCAATACTTAGGGCCCGATGATCCAGGCGGGTGCCCAAGGCGGAATTAGGGACTGCCAACAGGAAGTCCCCAGCATGGGGGGCTTGCACAGCTAGGAGACGCGCTCTGTCCTTCTGAGAAGCTACGTCCAGCAATGCTTATATATATATATATATATATATATATATATATATATATATATATATATATATTGGGGCCAAGATATGGTATCTTGACAATAGAACTTGGTGGAGATATCCGAGAGAGATATCAGAGGACTCTCCTAGCCTTTATACTGACTATACACAGAGAGTAATCACACTATGGTGATCAGAGTGTGATGGTAAAGTGATGGATAATACTATACTACGACATGGGCCAGAGGATTGCAACCTCTAGTTGCCCTCTACAGTGCAATGGGTACTACTGGTTGCAAAAACAACTGCAACTAGTAGTAGTAGTCCTCAGGCTGCAATCTTCTTTCAAGCACGTCGTGGCATAGTTGCTTAAAACACGTGCCTGGGAACACCCAGAACATGGGTTCGAAACCCCCATCACAGCTCTTACGGATTTTCACATTTTAATAATGAATACCTTCTTTATTGTTGCCTAATCACTCCCACCACGGAAACAATGGCGCAGAGAAGAATAATACGTTTCTCGTTCTGATGAGTGTGTCATGGAGCCAGAATCTGCTCACGATTGGCAGTGGATTATATGTTGAGAGTGGTACAGTTTGTTCAAGTTGAACAATGGACAATATCCTCTGGTAGTGCCCGTGAGGGGGGGGGGGGGGAGGGTGGCCTCAGTTTGTTCATTTTCAGTGTTGGAATATGGCGCTAGTGATATTAATATGATGTGGGGAGAATGTTCAGTAAATGAACATGCCAAGTGGTGGTGATAGTGCTAAAGACCAAAAGAGAGCTCATGTTCAACAAGTGAACACGACCAGTAGGGGTTTGTTATTAAGGTTCAAAACATTGTTCATGTTCAAGAATTGAACGCGACCAGTAGGGGGTTTGTTATTAAGGTACAAAACATTGTTCATGTTCAAGAATTGAACACGACCAGTGGACCATTGTTATAATGGTACTAAAGATTGTTCATGTTCAACAATTGACCACGACCAATAGGGGGGCACTGTTCTAAAGTCCATGTTCACCAAGTGAACACGGCCGCTGGCTGTGTCAACGGACTGAGGCTTTGTAAAACAATCACAAATGGCTCCCTTTGTCATTACGTTTCCATTTGGCTTAATGAATGCCAGGGAAATTATATTCTGTTATTTTTAAAGGTATTGTGTTGAAGTTACTTTTATCCCTTTTTAGGGAGGCTATATCTGCTACCTAAAAAAAAAAGTAGATGTATTTCACTAAGTAGATGTATTAAGGACTCTGTATGACCAGCTGCTGAACTTGTCATCTTCCTCAGGGTTAGCAAAATGATCTTAAATATAAACTAACCGATTTGTATCATAAAAATGATCAATGCATATATGGTAAATATGGTAAAAACATTTTATATTTTAGAATACTTGTGTCAGTTATGACGAATCACGATACAGAGGGCTACATCAACAGGAAGAACAACGGTACCAAGAGACGATACAGAGAGCTACATCAACAGGTAGATCAACGGTACCAAGTGACGATACACAGAGCTACAACAACAGGTAGATCAACGGTACCAAGTGACGATACACAGAGCTACAACAACAGGTAGAACAACGGTACCAAGAGACGATACAGAGAGCTACAACAACAGGTAGAACAACGGTACCAAGAGACGATACAGAGAGCTACAACAACAGGTAGAACAACGGTACCAAGAGACGATACAGAGAGCTACAACAACAGGTAGAACAACGGTACTGAGAGACGATACAGAGGGCTACATCAACAGGTAAATATAATAATCCAGCAACACAGGGAACAGACCAGGAATCGGAATCCATGTTATATATACTCAAACGCGATAAAGGATTGGATGATTGGAAATTGGACAATTGGATTGGAAATGCAAATAACGCTAATAAATATATTAGTGAGAAACAATTGAGAAAATATACAATCCTCCTGGGGCGTCCTTAGATAAAGATTTAGTCTTATCGTATGCACTGAATATTTTCTTGTGGTAAGGGAATATTAATTGTTGCAAATTGCAAACATGGAAATTTCTCCCGAGATTATAACTTATTGGAGATTACTGTAACGAAGATTATTAACAAAGTAGAAAGTCTGAGTTCAAGAGACATGTTGACACGGAAGCTGTCACACCTAAAAAGCTTGTTTTTCTTCAGACAGTAAGTCACAATAACAAGGGTGAATATAAGACAATCAAGACACATTTGAAAATTGACAAAGGTGCTCAACCTATTCCTAATTCCCATATATGTATCGTATCCTATTGTTCCTACCTTACCGGAACTCCTATTCTTCAACCTTCTCACCTATTACCTCACACTATCATTCCCTCTCTCTCTCTCTCTCTCTCTCTCTCTCTCTCTCTCTCTCTCTCTCTCTCTCTCTCTCTCTACTAGACAAAATGACTTTTTTTCCATCACACGACTTTATAATGGTCAAAGACGGACCGAAATGTCACCAATTAATTTATTAAAAGATATGCGGGTTGGATGTTTAACATATTTTTATCAGCCCAGTTTCTGTACTTATGATAACTATTTGGTCGGAAGTTCAAATATGTAGTTATTTGGTCGGAAGATCTAATATGTGTACCTGAAAAAAGTTAACTTTTGTGTTAAAGAATTTGACCAAATGGGAAACTATATAACGGGAGCATAATTAAAAGCCCTAACCTTAACCTCTCCTAGTAATACTATGCTCAATACATTTACTATACTAGGATTACAAGTATTTAAGTTTGAATACTATTTAAGCTTTCCGGACTCTATAAAATTAAAAGTACAAAAAAAGGAATTATTGGTGGTGCATCACTAGATATTGATTTAGACGAAATAGTTTCAATAAGTCGTTTTTCAAGAAGATTGGCAGGGTCTTATACAGGAGTTAGTGAAATGTGGTACAGTCAAACCGTAGACTTTACCAACTGGACCAAATAACAAAGCATGGAACTAATCACATGTGGCCCTCATATCACTAACCGTGCTGTGAGACACGATTTCTTTTAGTAACACACAGGTAGTTCTTGAGACAAATACTGCAACTCCTCGTATAATCTATGGCAACTGCACAATTGCAGATGTATCCAATTAAGTTATTGATTATAATACAAATAATATTTGCAGGATGCACAAAAGTTTGATCAACTTTGGCAGTGTTTAAGAAGGATGTTCAAGTGATTACATTGCTACAAGTTAGTATATCGATGACGGCATATTGCTGTAAAAGCGGCGGCCTCTTACTCTCAAGATGTCAGAGTAATGACTCAAGAAACGTTAGATTGTTGTACCGTCACAAAGAACTGAAACGAGGTGCTGGAGTTTTCACACAATTCTGACTTTCCCGGACACCTAGTAGTGATGAAGCCTACGTACCTGTTTAAGAACCAGCCGCTCGTATCAGAGAGCTGATAAGCGATATCAGATATTTCCCGGATCTCCTTCATATCGATTGCAAAATTCAAGTTGCCATTTATGAGAATTATCTATCATGATTTTGACCCACTGCCATCGAGGGCGTGAACGTAGTCATTTCATGGCAACAATGTTCATAACACTATTTTACTGATACAGAAGGCCAATTCATTCAAGGCCGCACAGAAACTGTTGAAATCTATTTTCATGTAGGTGGGATTTATTGAACAGGCCGATCATGGAAGCCGATTTGCATTCCAATTGCTGAAGAAAATAATTTGTGCCGGAGTTTGATTCGACAGACTGTATTCGTATTGTATTGGGGTCATTGAAGGCTTGGCGTAACGCTGAAAATTTCACTGTTCAGAGCAAGGAAGAAATTATAGTCACGCAATTTATCCTACATGGTTTACTGAAATCCCCACCACGCAAATGGCTTCAGGGATCCAGATGTGATTCTCATCTTGCTGCCAGGCCTCAGCTGTGATTCCCATCTAGCTGCCAGGCCTCAGCTGTGATTCCCATCTAGCTGCCAGGCCTCAGCTGTGATTCCCATCTAGCTGCCAGGCCTCAGCTGTGATTCCCATCTAGCTGCCAGGCCTCAGCTGTGATTCCCATCTAGCTGCCAGGCCTCAGCTGTGATTCCCATCTAGCTGCCAGGCCTCAGCTGTGATTCCCATCTAGCTGCCAGGCCTCAGCTGTGTGGTTCCCAGCTGGTTGCTAGGATCTGACTGTGATACTCAGCTGTGTGCTAGGCACCATCCTAAACATACACACCACAACATATATTAAAATGTTAACATTATATTTGCAGATGATGAGTCACAATAACGTGGCTAAAGAATATAATGACCAAACCACACATCAGAAGATGAAGAAACGAAAGAACTATAAGAAAATGAAAGTAACTGTAAATGAAACTGTAAGAAATGAAAGAACTTTGTTAGGAAAGAACTGTACAGGAAAATGCAGCTTGAAAATAACATCCTAGTCATTAAAATTATCTTCCGTCAACACTGTTAGGTTATCACCAGAGCAGAAGCAACAGACAATGTCTCATTAAAGATCAAAACAAACACCTTGTGGGTCAACAATATGCTGTTAATTATTATTTTACCTCTTGACATATAAGACGAGTGACTGAGAATATCTCCTGACTTACAACACTTCAGACAGGCAAGCATGTACTCGCGTGTGTTTGTCACAGTGACTGGAGACCCACATGACTGTCATAGTATGTGTATTTGTCATGAACCAATGTATATTTTCCAGTTATGTATGATACAGTTACGCATGTATACATGGTACATGTCAAATGTATCGTTTTAACTCGTGCTTCTACATCATCATGTTAGAGTACTATTACACTTTAATTCGTTCAACGAAATGTTTAGTGTTACTCCTGTTGTACCCAACGTCATGGGTACCCTAAGTCGTAAGTACCCTAAGTTTGGGTACCCTACGTTTGGGTACCCTACGTTGGGGTACACGTTTAGTGTGCGCCCTCTGGTAGTGGCTGCCATGTCTGCTATTCTACTATTTGTTTCGAAACGCCGCTTGAACCATGAGAGGCCAAGCAAGTAATGGAGAGGGAATGGGCTGTTGCAAGCAGTCGGGGAGCGCAGGGTGAGAATCGTTCTCCGTCGACCAAAATGCGTTTCAAGCAGTTAAGAAGAGCCGCTCGGCGAAGAATGTCCTCTTTAAGATTTGCATTACTGCTCACGGAGTAGTTAAGCTGTCGATTTATTTATTCACTGAATTTTTTCCCTCCAGAATTGAGTCAACATGTGAGACATGAGTCAAGACAGTCGGACTTGAGTGAACATGTGAGACGTGAGTCAAGACAGTCGGACTTGAGTGAACATGTGAGACGTGAGTCAATCACTGAGACATCTTAGCCAGCTTCTGAAGAGTGGTTCAGCCCCACGCGATGGTGTCGTTAGCGGCAGCCTCCGAAGATCTTCCTTGGAGTGACTTAGGTTCAAGAACAGTCTTCGCCTCTGTTTTATTTATTTTTAACGAGTTTCTCAGAACATCAATGCATTTTTACCAGCATTGTGGGGAGTCGAACCTGCGTGCAAGATTTCTTAGAGTAAATTAAGTCGTTGTTTTATTCACGTTTTGCAAATAAAATTAAATCAGTTCAAAAAACAATTGAAAATCACACACACATTATTATATATATATATATATATATATATATATATATATATATATATATATATATATATATATATATAAAAATATATAAATATATATATATATATATATATATATATATATATATATATATATATATATATATATATATATATATATATATATATATATATATATATTACATATGTATGTATGTATAGGTGTATTTGCGGCGAGGTGGTGGCTGACAGGTACGGCCACCATGGCCTACTCTGCCAAAGCACAGGGGGATGGCACTCGAGGCACAGTGAAGTTAACGACATCAAGAGGAGCCTCACCACAGCTGGATGCCCAGCTGAAAGAGACCCCCGTTACCTAACACCCCGTAACTCTAATGCTCTTATTGGTCGTCCGGATGGTATCACAGTGAACCCCTGGAAGAACGGCAAGCAGTTGGTATGTGACTACACGTGTGTATCAACCCTGGCTAACACCTACGTTAACTTCAGTGTTGCACAACCAGGTGGCGCTGCCACCCACAGGGAAGCACCCAAATCCCGTAAGTACAGAGAAATGGATCACCACTACAATTTTGTCCCCATTGCTTCAGAGACACTCGGCGCCTGGGGTAAAAGTGCAACCAGTTTTTTTAAGGAACTGGGTTCTAAGCTCATCGAAACAACAAGGGACCCCTAGAGCTGCCAGCTTTCTTTTCCAGCGTCTCAGCGTGGCGATACAGAGGGGAAATGCGCACTGCATCCAGGGTTCCTGCCCGCCCTCTGAGGAGCTGGAGGAACTCGACAACTTATGATAACCATCTTTGTACCCTACATGTAACTCCTTTTTTGTAACAAGTTCAAATAAAACAAATATATATGTGTACACACAAAAGAATGGGGGTGGTAGGAGAAGATAATATTGGTGTTCAGTGAGAAACCACAAGGTCTCCTCTGAATACTTTATATTTTCTCCTCCGAGGCTATGGGTCCCCACATTGGCACCAGAGGTGGTACCTCACAATTTTATATATATTATATATATATATATATATATTATATATATATATATATATATATATATATATATGTATATATATATATATATATATATATATATATATATATATATATAATATATATATATATATGTGTGTGTGTGTATACTCACCTAGTACTCACCTAGTTGTGCTTGCGGAGGTCGAGCTCTGGCTCTTTGGTCCCGCCTATCAACCGTCAATCAACAGGTGTACAGGTTCCTGAGCCTATTGGGCTCTATCATATATACACTTGAAACTGTTTATGGAGTCAGCCTCCACCACATTACTTCCTAATGCATTCCATTTGTCAACCACTCTGACACTAAAAAGTTCTTTCTAAAGTTCTCTGTGGCTCATTTGGGCACTCAGTTTCCACCTGTGTCCCCTAGTGCGTATGCCCCTTGTGTTAAATAGCCTGTCTTTATCAACCCTGTCGATTCCCCTGAGAATCTTGAATGTGGTGATCATGTCCCCCCTAACTCCTCTGTCTTTAAACGAAGTGAGGTTTATTCCCGTAGTCTCTCCTCGTAGCTCATACCTCTCAGCTCGGGTACTAGTCTGGTGGCAAACCTTTGAACCTTTTCCAGTTTAGTCATATGCTTGACTAGATATGGACTCCATGCTGGAGCCGCATACTCCAGGATTGGTCTGACATATGTGGTATATAATGTTCTGAAAGATTCCTTACACAAGTTTCTAAAGGCCGTTCTTATGTTAGCCAACCTGGCATATGCTGCTGATGTTATCCTCTTGATATGAGCTTCAGGGGACAGGTCTGGCGTGATATCAACCCCCAGGTCTTTCTCTCTCTCTGACTCTTGAAGTATTTCATCTCCCAAATGATACCTTATATCTGGTCTCCTGCTTTCTACCCGTATCTTCATTACTTTACATTTGCTTGGGTTAAACTCTAACAGCCATTTGTTCGACCATTTCTGCAGCTTGTCCAGGTCTTCTTGAAACCTCAAGCTGTCCTCCTCTGTCTTAATCCTTCTCATAATTTTGGCGTCGTCAGCAAACATTGAGAGGAATGAGTCTATACCCTCTGGGAGATCATTTACGTATATCAGAAACAGGATAGGTCCAAGCACAGAGTCCTGTGGGACTCCACTGGTGACTTCACGCCATTCTGAGGACTCACCCCTCACTGTAACTCTCTGCTTCCTATTGCTTAGGTACTCCCTTATCCACTGGAGAGCCCTACAAGTTACCCCTGCCTGTTTCTCTCCAGCTTATACATCTACCTTTTATGGGGTACTGTGTCAAAGGCTTTCCGACAGTCCAAACAAATGCAGTCCGCCCATCCTTCTCTTTTTTGCTTAATCTTTGTCTCCTGATCGTAGAATTCTATCAAGCCTGTAAGGCAAGATTTACCCT
>WNGS01166226.1:18619378-18639673 GCA_020271785.1 Procambarus virginalis | reverse complement strand
TTTTCTGAGCCTACTGGGCTCTATCATATCTACATTTGAAACTGTGTATGGAGTCAGTCTCCACCACATCACTGCCTAGTGCATTCCATTTACTAACTACTCTGACACTGAAAAAGTTCTTTCTAATGTCCCTGTGGCTCATTTGGGTACTCAGCTTCCACCTGTGTCCCCTTGTTCGCGCTCCTCCAGTGTTGAATAGTTCATCCTTGTTTACCCGGTCAATTCCCCTGAGGATTTTGTAGGTTGTGATCATGTCCCCCCTTACTCTTCTGTCTTCCAGTGTCGTAAGTTGCATTTCCCGCAGCCTTTCCTCATAACTCATGCCTCTTAGTTCTGGGACTAGTCTAGTAGCATACCTTTGGACGTTTTCCAGCTTCGCCTTGTGCTTGACAAGGTACGGGCTCCATGCTGGGGCCGCGTACTCCAGGATTGGTCTTACATATGTGGTGTACAAGATTCTGAATGATTCCTTACACAGGTTCCTGAACGCCGTTCTGATGTTAGCCAGCCTCGCATATGCCGCAGACGTTATTCTCTTTATGTGGGCTTCAGGAGACAGGTTTGGTGTGATATCAACTCCTAGATCTTTCTCTCTGTCTGTTTCATTAAGTACTTCATCCCCTATTCTGTATCCTGTGTCTGGCCTCCTGTATCCACTGCCTAGTTTCATTACTTTGCATTTACTTGGGTTGAACTTCAACAGCCATTTGTTGGACCAATCACTCAGTCTATCTAGGTCATCTTGTAGCCTCCTACTATCATCCTCTGTTTCAATCCTCCTCATAATTTTTGCATCGTCGGCAAACATTGAGAGGAACGAATCTATACCCTCTTAGAGATCATTTACATATACCAGAAACAGTATAGGTCCAAGGACTGACCCCTGCGGGACTCCACTTGTAACGTCTCGCCAATCTGAGACTTCACCCCTCACACAGACTCGTTGTCTCCTGTTGCTTAGGTACTCCTCTATCCACCGGAGTACCTTCCCTTTCACTCCAGCCTGCATCTCCAACTTTCGCACTAGCCTCTTGTGTGGCACTGTATCAAAGGCTTTTTGACAATCCAAAATATGCAGTCTGCCCACCCTTCTCTTTCTTGCCTTATTTTTGTTGCCTGGTCGTAGAATTCAAGTAACCCTGTGAGGCAGGACCTGCCATCCCTGAACCCATGTTGGTGCTGTGTTACAAAGTTCCTTCACTCCAGATGCTCCACAATGTGTGTGTGTGTGTGTGTGTGTGTGTGTGTGTGTGTGTGTGTGGTGTGTGTGTGTGTGTGTGTGTGTGTGTGTGTGTATGTGTTTGTGTGTGTGTGTGTGTGTGTGGTGTGTGTGTTGTGTGTGTGTGTGTGTGTGTGTGTGTGTGTGTGTGTGTGGTTCACCTCGAAATACATTTGGGGGGAGGGGGGACACAAATTAGTTCATCTCGGCCTCTTGGAAGAACACACTATAGACACACACAGATACCCACGTATCTCTATACACACATATACGTGTGTATCACAGATAAACAGGTATATGTGATCCACGAAGGTCCTGTTACATGGCATTCTGGTCGTCTTGAAACTCTTAAGAAAATATTGTTTGAGTATTCTCGTCTACCTCCTCCAAGAAGACACCACTAGGGTCGTCCACCACCTCTAAGAAGACATCACTAGGGTCGTCCACCACCTCCAAGAAGACATCACTAGGGTCCTCCACCACCTCCAAGAAGTCATCACTAAGGGTCGTCCACCACCACCAAGAAGACACACTAGGGTCCTCCACCACCTCCAAGAGACATCACTAGGTCCTCCACCACCACCAAGAAGACATCACTAGGGTCCTCCACCACCTCCAAGAAGACATCACTAGGGTCCTCCACCACCTCCAAGAAGACATCACTAGGGTCCTCCACCACCACCAAGAAGACACCACTAGGTCCTCCACCACCACCAAGAAGACATCACTAGGGTCCTCCACCACTACCAAGAAGACATCACTAGGTCCTCCACCACCTCCAAAAAGACATCACTAGGGTCCTCCACCACCACCAAGAAGACATCACTAGGGTCCTCCACCACCACCAAGAAGACACCACTAGGGTCCTCCACCACCACCAAGAAGACATCACTAGGGTCCTCCACCACCTCCAAGAAGACACCACTAGGGTCCTCCACCACCACCAAGAAGACACCACTAGGGTCCTCCACCACCACCAGAAGACATCACTAGGGACCTCCACCACCTCCAAGAAGACATAACTAGGGTCCTCCACCACCACCAAGAAGACACCACTAGGGTCCTCCACCACCTCCAAGAAGACATCACTAGGGTCGTCCACCACCACCAAGAAGACACCACTAGGTCGTCCACCACCTCCAAGAAGACATCACTAGGGTCCTCCACCACCACCAAGAAGACACCACTAGGGTCCTCCACCACCACCAAGAAGACATCACTAGGTCCTCCACCACCTCCAAGAAGACATCACTAGAGTCCTCCACCACCACCAAGAAGACACCACTAGGGTCCTCCACCACCACCAAGAAGACACCACTAGGGTCCTCCACCACCACCAAGAAGACACCACTAGGGTCCTCCACCACCTCCAAGAAGACATCACTAAGGGTCGTCTAACCTCCTCCAAGAAAAACACCGCCCGAGCCACCTACAAAACGTTGCTCAGAAACCTTGCCACCCACGAGCCAAAAATCAATTTAGTGGGGCGAGTTCTGTCGGCATTCTCGCAAATTTATTTTTGGTGGTTCGTAATAGGATATCAAAGGGGAAATTATACGTGGAATAAATTGAATTCTTGCCTCTCGAACCGGATATGAGTTCCTTTTTAAGATTCCAAAGGCGGGAGGGAAGGTCGCCTGCACTTGTAGGTCGGGGCAGAGAGTAGTCGGCATGGTAAAATAGTTCACAGTTCTGATTGATGGTTGGTTTATTTTTATCACGTGACTTTTTTAACATCACTTGGTACAGTAGTCTAATGTTATGGTACAGTAGTCTAACACTAAACTAGTCTACTGTAACACTACACACCTACCTTCTGTGCGTTTCTTCTCGTATACTTTATAGCACATTTAGATAAGACATGCATATAATAATGATAATAAGAATAATCTAAAAATGTCTACCTTCAAATCCTAGCACCTAGTCTGCCCTCAAATCCCAGCACCTAGCTTGTCCTCATATACTCAAAGTGGTTCACTTGTAACCCGTCGTATATACTAGTGTAAATATACGGTATATACACGGAACACGATGTACCGTGTATAGGAAGTATTAAATGATTGTATTAAGTTGAATTGTTTTCTGAACAATTAGAAAGGCTCACCTATTACCAAGCTGCTTATCCCCCTGACCTACACGACCTGCTCGACACACTCACACGACCTGCTCAACACACCCACACGACCAGCTCGACACACTCACACGACCAGCTCGACACACTCACACGACCTGCTCGACACACTCACACGACCTGCTCAACACACTTGCACGACCAGCTCGACACACTCACACGACCAGCTCGACACACTCACACGACCAGCTCGACACACTCACACGACCAGCTCGACACACTCACACGACCAGCTCGACACACTCACACGACCAGCTCGACACACTCACACGACCAGCTCGACACACTCACACGACCAGCTCGACACACTCACACGACCAGCTCGACACACTCACACGACCAGCTCGACACACTCACACGACCATCTCAACACACTCACACGACCAGCTCAACACACTCACACGACCAGCTCGACACACTCACACGACCAGCTCGACACACTCACACGACCAGCTCGACACACTCACACGACCACCTCGACACACTCACACGACCTGCTCAACACACTTACACGACCTGCTCGACACACTCATACGACCAGCTCAACACACTCACACGACCCGCTCGACACACTCACACGACCCGCTCGACACACTCACACGACCAGCTCGACACACTCACACGACCAGCTTGACACACTCACACGACCACTCGACACACTCACACGACCAGCTCGACACACTCACACGACCCGCTCGACACACTCACACGACCAGCTCAACACACTCACACGACCACCTCGACACACTCACACGACCAGCTCAACACACTCACACGACCAGCTCGACACACTCACACGACCACCTCGACACACTCACACGACCCGCTCGACACACTCACACGACCACCTCGACACACTCACACGACCACCTCGACACACTCACACGACCCGCTCGACACACTCACACGACCAGCTCGACACACTCACACGACCAGCTCGACACACTCACACGACCATCTCAACACACTCACACGACCAGCTCGACACACTCACACGACCAGCTCGACACACTCACACGACCAGCTCGACACACTCACACGACCATCTCAACACACTCACACGACCAGCTCAACACACTCACACGACCAGCTCGACACACTCACACGACCAGCTCGACACACTCACACGACCACCTCGACACACTCACACGACCTGCTCAACACACTTACACGACCTGCTCGACACACTCATACGACCAGCTCAACACACTCACACGACCCGCTCGACACACTCACACGACCCGCTCGACACACTCACACAACCAGCTCAACACACTCACACGACCAGCTCGACACACTCACACGACCAGCTTGACACACTCACACGACCAGCTCGACACACTCACACGACCAGCTCGACACACTCACACGACCACCTCGACACACTCACACGACCTGCTCAACACACTTACACGACCAGCTCAACACACTCACACGACCCGCTCGACACACTCACACGACTGCTCAACACACTTACACGACCACCTCGACACACTCACACAACCAGCTCAACACACTCACACAACCAGCTCAACACACTCACACGACCAGCTCGACACACTCCACGACCAGCTCGACACACTCACACGACCATCTCAACACACTCACACGACCAGCTCGACACACTCACACGACCAGCTCGACACACTCACACGACCCGCTCGACACACTCACACGACCCGCTCGACACACTCACGACGACCACCTCGACACACTCACACGACCAGCTCAACACTCTCACGGCCAGCTCAACACACTCACACGACCAGCTCGACACACTCACACGACCAGCTCGACACACTCACACAACCAGCTCAACACACTCTCACACGACTTTAAAAAGTCAGAGACGATCTTCAGACCCAGTTATCACAATTACCACACAAGTTATATTAAAAATTTATTGGTGTGAATTGCAACATAAATTTGAAGCTTGCATAACTTCAAGTCACAGGTGGAACCTTTATTCAATGAAGTATGGAATTTTATTCATTTTGTTACGCTTAGTTTTAGTTTCTTGCGATACCGAAATGTTTAGTAATCTTCTTAACCTGAATTCATAAGTTATTATATTTTCTTGAGAAACACTATTTTAGTTCTTAGAGCATCGATAAAGAATATTTCTAATCTCGCGAAAGAATCTTGCTGTTCATATGAATATTTTCTAATATATTTATATTGCAATTTTTGTTATTTGATTGTAAATAATTACAATCGTTTCAAAATCGACAGAAATATTCAATACAAATACAGAATCCTCGCAATGATAGAGATAACTGTACTTAAAAAAGTAGAGCTCTTACTTGCAAACTTCAAAAGTAATTTTAATGACGTGTTAAAGAATGCTATGAATCTTCTCAAGGTCTTCAGCGGTAGTGTTTTAAGGAATTTCGAAGTAATTTTAGCCATTTTTAACATTTCCAAATCTATCTTTTGTTCAGCTTAAAATGTTTTCCTTCAATCAGCGTTACTAACTTTATCCTCCATGATCCATTTAACATCAGACAGAAGCATAAAGAGATGTTTATATAAAGACTATCCCTTAGACTGTCACTTAAAGACCATATACTTGTCAAATATATTGTGGGGTACAGTAACTTTCCTCATTTACAGTTTAAGGTTTTCTCAGTAAAGCTGTGTTGACACAGGTAAGCAAGAGAGCTTAGCTTGCAACGTGTGTCAATGCGTTTGTTGTCAAGGCGCCTGCAATTGCAACGTGTTGCAGACCACTCCTCTTCTCCCCCCTCTCTCTCTCTCCTCCTTTGGTGCAAAGAATACTTTGATGTAAGACAAAATGACGGTGCTTTAAACAGGTTACATTGAATTTCGGTTTCAATCCAATTAAGCGACTCGAGAACTTTTTCCATTAGAGTTGTAGGAGATTTAAGATAGTGAGTTGTGTTCATTTCTTTTACTTTCTTGTAGTCTCTCTCTGTCTCTTGAGTTACACGATTGGTGTTGGATTAATGCGGTAATACATGCTGGTAACTATAGCAATGTATCCTGTATCACTCCATAGTGATTCATATATTAAATATTATACTTGACCATTCTCAAGTCACAATCGACTTGAGAATGGTCCAGGACGGACCGAAACGTCGTCGTCCCTTCACTTTCTAGTGTGTGGTCTGGTCAACAAACATTGTATTGTTATTGTGATAAGCTTTCATGAATAGATAGATAAAAACTAATATAATGTCTTACAGATATATCATTTTTAACATACAAATATTTTCCTCTAAATATGCAAATTACAGTGCTAAACTCATCAAAACAAATTAAATAATCAAGTGACAGGAAACAAGCGACACGTGCAGACACAGCTTGAAGTTACCGGGGTCATAATAACCATATTCAGGTATTCATTTTTGCTGAGTATTTCAAAGTAGTTATTCATGCCAGATTACTGTGCAAATTACCAAAATAATGGGTAATTCAGTACTCATCAAACGTTTTAATGTAGGTAGTGAGCATCAGTGTACTGTGAACATCGCTGTACTGTGAACATCAGTGTACTTTGAAACATCAGTGTACTGTGAACATCAGTGTACTGTGAACATCAGTGTACTTTGAACATCAGTGTACTGTGAACATCAGTGTACTTTGAACATCAGTGTACCCTGAACATCAGTGTACTGTGAACATCAGTGTACTTTGAACATCAGTGTACTGTGAACATCAGTGTACTGTGAACATCAGTGTACTGTGAACATCAGTGTACTGTGAACATCAGTGTACTGTGAACATCAGTGTACCCTGAACATATTTGGACTGTGAACATCAATGTACTGTAAACATCAGTGTACTGTGAACATCTGTGTACTTTGAACATCAGTGTACCCTGAACATCTGTGTACTGTGAACACCCTTCCCCCCCCCCCCCCAGAGAGTGCTGGTATTACCACAGTGTACTATAAACAGTAAGTTAGACAGGAGAGAGAAACAAAAAAGACAGGTGCAGAAATTAAAACAAAATCAAGCATTTCCCCCATATTATCTGACCTATAACTTTACCAATGTTATGAACACAATCACACATGATCATTAATGCTTGATCAATATCNAGGATGTTGGAGACATCTCCAGGATGTTGGAGACATCTCCAGTATGCCGGAGACATCTTCAGTATGCCGGAGACATCTCCAGGATTCCAGAGACATTTCCAGGATGGTGAAGACTCCCCAGGATGCTGGAGACATCTCCAGGATGTTGGAGACATCTCCAGGATGTTGGAGACATCTCCAGGATGCTGGAGACATCTCCAGGATGCTGGAGACATCTCCAGGATGCTGGAGACATCTCCAGGATGCTGGAGATGTCTAATACCGGAGGCCTACTCAGGCCTCCTCATCTTTCCCGACCCTCAGGGTCAGGGGGCAGGAAAGAGTCTGTGATTCATGCCATAATTCAAATCTAGTTCTTGAGCCCTGAATCATAGCTTTTGTAACTCGTACATGTGTATGTGTGTGTGTGTGTGTGTGTGTGTGTGTGTTTGTGTGTGTGTGTGTGTGTGTGTGTGTGTGTGTGTGTGTGTGTGTGTGTGTGTGTGTGTGTGTTTCCGAACGCGCGTGTGTGCGTATGTGTGCTTAAGCACTCGCACAAAAATGACAAAACACTAACAAAAATTTGCGACAGTTTTAGCGAACAGGATTACATGCGATTCTAACAAGTTTCACTACGGTTCCCATACACAGCAAGCAGAGCCTGCACGCGCACTCACAAGCGCAAATTGAAAATGAATAACATCATTAAGGAACAGATTGGAATGTGATGGAGAAGGCCTTACCGATGTCGCCTCCTGCGGTGGCGCGTGCCAGCACCAAGCCGCTGATAGTGAGGATAGTTTTCCAGGATAGTGGTCCAGGATAGTGGTCCAGGATAGTGAGCGAGTGTAAGCATGCAATCGCTGATGGCTAAGGCTCGTTAACCCCCTTCGTGAGACCATCAAACAACTCCTGTTTGCTCTACAAATCATTATTTTCGAAATGTCAGAAAGCGAGTCTTCCGTCCAAAGGGATTTCCAAAGATTTCAGGCAGTACATTTTTAATATGGGGAATAGTACATGTAATATACCAACCTCAACTACCTGTTTTGCCTAGACTATCTCTCCTAGCCTGCCTCACCTCTCCCCGGGCCTCCTACCTCACCAACACCACCAGCGCGACACGCATGGCGAACATAAGCGAGGTTAAGTGGCCAAACTTCCCCGAAGCAGGAGTTGAAGTACGGAGGCTGGGAGGGATATTCAAGGAGGGAGAGCATCTCAGGCGGCCTCGTCTCACGTCTATGGCCCGAAGCGGCGGTTCTTCAGGGAGGCCGGTGTCCCCTCTCTCCCCTTAACCGCACGGACAGATCTGGGTACCCTCAGAACCGCCGTACGTGCGAGGGGAATGGCCTCGCTGTAATAGGTCTCCCAGTGCCAATGACCAGAAGGTGAAAAACACGAACAGTTGAGATCGATCAGTAGAGAGACGGCGGAGGGCGACGCCTGCCCTAAAGACGCACTGCTGCTTCCCAGCTGGGGCGACCGGCCCGGGGGGCGCTGCTGGAGGGCCGAGGGGAGGGCTCAGGCACCCCCTGGCCTTGTTACTGGGGCAAAGGGGAGGCGTGAGATGGAAATGGGGTGCCCAAGGATAGTTAGGGGGCAGAGGAAAGGGGTGAGACAAGCTGGACTATCCGGAAATAGGGTACAACTACCCCGGGGAATAGGGTACCCGGGGTGGGTGTTACGAGACTGCGGGGGGGGGGGGGGAACTGAGGAACACGAAGTGTTACTTCTGGGGTCTAAGGGGGAGTGGATCACCTCGTGGGTCTAAGGGGGAGTGGATCACCCCGTGGGTCTAAGGGGAAAGTGGAACACCCCGTGGGTCTAAGGGGGAGTGGATCACCCCGTGGGTCTAAGGGGGAGTGGATCACCCCGTGGGTCTAAGGGGAGTGGAACACCCCGTGGGTCTAAGGGGGAGTGGAACACCCCGTGGGTCTAAGGGGGAGTGGAACACCCCGTGGGTCTAAGGGGGAGTGGAACACCCCGTGGGTCTAAGGGGGAGTGGATCACCTCGTGGGTCTAAGGGGGAGTGGATCACCCCGTGGGTCTAAGGGGGAGTGGATCACCCCGTGGGTCTAAGGGGGAGTGGATCACCCCGTGGGTCTAAGGGGGAGTGGAACACCCCGTGGGTCTAAGGGGGAGTGGAACACCCCGTGGGTCTAAGGGGAGTGGAACACCCCGTGGGTCTAAGGGGGAGTGGAACACCCCGTGGGTCTAAGGGGGAGTGGATCACCCCGTGGGTCTAAGGGGGAGTGGATCACCCCGTGGGTCTAAGGGAGAGTGGATCACCCCGTGGGTCTAAGGGGGAGTGGATCACCCCGTGGGTCTAAGGGGGAGTGGATCACCCCGTGGGTCTAAGGGGAGTGGATCACCCCGTGGGTCTAAGGGGGAGTGGATCACCCCGTGGGTCTAAGGGGAGTGGATCACCCCGTGGGTCTAAGGGGGAGTGGAACACCCCGTGGGTCTAAGGGGGAGTTGATCACCCCCCCCCCCCCGGGGCTCTGAATGGAACGCCAGGAAACTCATGTGAAAATAAAAGAGAAATAATCTTTCGTGTGAAATATGGTCTGTGCTTCTGAGACAATTCGGTGTTGCTATGAACTACCGCTCCTGGGTTGTTTGTGAGAGGAAGTAGCTCATTAGAAGTAGCTACCGGGCTTGTTAGGCAGACCAGACCTCTGGGTGGAAATAACCTAAGCTACTCTATCCCTTTGAGATGTATTATATAGTCTCAATAAACGTTTTTGAACTTGAACCTCAGAAAAAGTGACCAATTAAGCAAACAAGCTATTTAGGGATCACGGAAATTTGATAAAAGTAAAAATGGTTTGTAGGGTAAATAAAGAACCTAGTGGAAGCGAGGAGTCAAAATAACGCGGCTGAAATATGTTGAGCAAACCACACACTAGAAAGTAAAGGGACGACGACGTTTCGGTCCGTCCTGGACCATTCTCAAGTCGATTGTGACTTGAGAATGGTCCAGGACGGACCGAAACGTCGTCGTCCCTTCATTTCCTAGTGTGTGGACTGGTCAACAAAGAACCTGGTACGTAGGTGAAGAAACTTACCCACAAGTAAGGAGGTTATCTTGAGATGATTTCGGGGCTTTTTAGTGTCCCCGCGGCCCGGTTCTCGACCAGGCCACCACCCCCCAGGAAGCAGCCCGTGTCAGCTGACTAACACCCAGGTACCTATTTTACTGCTAGTTAACAGGGGTATAGGGTGAAAGAAACTCTGCCCATTGTTTCTCGCCGGCGCCTGGGATCGAACCCAGGACCACAGGATCACAAGTCCAGCGTGCTGTCCGCTCGGCCGACCGGCTCCCGGAGAAGATGCTGCTGAATTGTCGGCAAAGGGAATCATCGCGTAGGTAAACACAAAGTGGTGTTGAAGGGGGGAGGCAAAAGGTGTCATTAAGGTGAAGGTAACTGTTAGGGAAAGGCAATTACCAGAGAGTAAAAAAGGAATTTCCAGAGTGCAAAGAGTAACGCCCCAACGTAGTCTCGTTGACAGGTAAAAGAGGAAGAAAGTGTTACCAGAAGAAACAAAGTGTTATTAGAGGAAAGAAAGTGTTGCCAGAAGAAACAAAGTGTTATTAGAGGAAAGAAAGCGTTACTAGACGGAAAAAAAAGCAGAGACGTGTTAATTTGAGTTGCGTGTTAAGCCAGAAAGGCTTTGCGTGTTAATTTGAGTTGCAGGAAAGTAGAAGAGGACGCCACTGGAAGGCAAAGGGAGCATCTGAAAAGTACATAACGGCGTTGGACAGTAGAGAAAGTAGCTAGAAAGTAAAAAAAGCAGCTGGAAAGTAGATGAAGGTGCTGAAAAGTAGATGAAGGTGCTGAAAAGTAGTGGAAGGAGCTCGGAAAGTAGAGGAAGGAACTGGTAAGTACACGAAGGCAATGGAAAGTACACGAAGATGCGGGAGGAAGTGCACGTAGATGCTGGAAAGCTGGAAAGTAGTATAGGAAAGTTCCAGATGGTAGAAATGAGGTTTCAAAAATATGAGTCTCTGCTATAAGCAGTGGGTGTTTCCGGAGGAATTTTCAATAAAAATAAGATAAAATTTTCATAAAGCAGTAGGAAAGTTCAACAGAATAGAAGAAAACTTCCCTAAAACATAAGAAAACTTCCCTAAAACATAAGAAAACTTCCCTAAAACATAAGAAAACTTCCCTAAAACATAAGAAAACTTCCCTAAACATAAGAAAACTTCCCGAAAGAAACCAAAAAAAACAAAAAAAAAAAACCTTTCCCTCAAAGCAGAAGAAATATCTGCAAAAGCAAAATAAAATTTCCACAAAGCAAAAGAAAAGTTTCACAAAGAAAATTAACATTTCCACAAAACAGAAAAAAGTTCTCCAAAGAAAAGAAAATTTTCCCCAAGTAGCCGGTGAAACGTAGCCAGTTGCTGCTTGAGTCAAGAGTAAAAATTATGGTGGGATAAGTAGCTGAATTAAGTATGAGGTGGAAAAGTAGTCAGCGAATTTTTAGAAGCGGAAAGTGGCTGACCGAACATTGTTACTTACAGAGATGACGGCTATAGAGGGAAGGTGGTGATGGTGCTTCATAGGTGGGTATCAGTGGCCACTGGTGGAGGGTATATGGTGGGTATCAGTGGTCACTGGTGGAGGGTACATGGGTGGGTATCAGTGGTCACTGGTGGAGGGTACATAGGTGGGTATCAGTGGTCACTGGTGGAGGGTACATGGGTGGGTTTCAGTGGCCACTGGTGGAGGGTATATGGGTGGGTATCAGTGGCCACTGGTGGAGGGTACATGGGTGGGTATCAGTGGCCACTGGTGGAGGGTACATGGGTGGGTATCAGTGGTCACTGGTGGAGGGTACATGGGTGGGTATCAGTGGTCACTGGTGGAGGGTACATGGGTGGGTATCAGTGGTCACTGGTGGAGGGTACATGGGTGGGTATCAGTGGTCACTGGTGGAGGGTACATGGGTGGGTATCAGTGGTCACTGGTGGAGGGTACATGGGTGGGTATCAGTGGTCACTGGTGGAGGGTACATGGGTGGGTATCAGTGGTCACTGGTGGAGGGTACATGGGTGGGTATCAGTGGTCACTGGTGGAGGGTACATGGGTGGGTATCAGTGGTCACTGGTGGAGGGTACATGGGTGGGTATCAGTGGTCACTGGTGGAGGGTACATGGGTGGGCATCAGTGGTCACTGGTGGAGGGTACATGGGTGGGTATCAGTGGTCACTGGTGGAGGGTACATGGGTGGGTATCAGTGGTCACTGGTGGAGGGTACATGGGTGGGTATCAGTGGTCACTGGTGGAGGGTACATGGGTGGGTATCAGTGGTCACTGGTGGAGGGTACATGGGTGGGTATCAGTGGTCACTGGTGGAGGGTACATGGGTGGGTATCAGTGGTCACTGGTGGAGGGTACATGGGTGGGTATCAGTGGTCACTGGTGGAGGGTACATGGGTGGGTATCAGTGGTCACTGGTGGAGGGTACATGGGTGGGTATCAGTGGTCACTGGTGGAGGGTACATGGGTGGGTATCAGTGGCCACTGGTGGAGGGTACATGGGTGGGTATCAGTGGCCACTGGTGGAGGGTACATGGGTGGGGGGTCAGTGGTCACTGGTGGAGGGTACATGGGTGGGTATCAGTGGTCACTGGTGGAGGGTACATGGGTGGGTATCAGTGGTCACTGGTGGAGGATACATGGGTGGGTATCAGTGGTCACTGGTGGAGGGTACATGGGTGGGTATCAGTGGTCACTGGTGGAGGGTACATGGGTGGGTATCAGTGGTCACTGGTGGAGGATACATGGGTGGGTATCAGTGGTCACTGGTGGAGGGTACATGGGTGGGTATCAGTGGTCACTGGTGGAGGATACATGGGTGGGTATCAGTGGTCACTGGTGGAGGGTACATGGGTGGGTATCAGTGGTCACTGGTGGAGGGTACATGGGTGGGTATCAGTGGTCACTGGTGGAGGATACATGGGTGGGTATCAGTGGTCACTGGTGGAGGGTACATGGGTGGGTATCAGTGGTCACTGGTGGAGGGTACATGGGTGGGTATCAGTGGCCACTGGTGGAGGGTACATGGGTGGGTATCAGTGGTCACTGGTGGAGGATACATGGGTGGGTATCAGTGGTCACTGGTGGAGGATACATGGGTGGGTATCAGTGGTCACTGGTGGAGGGTACATGGGTGGGTATCAGTGGTCACTGGTGGAGGGTACATGGGTGGGTATCAGTGGTCACTGGTGGAGGGTACATGGGTGGGTATCAGTGGCCACTGGTGGAGGGTATATGGGTGGGTATCAGTGGTCACTGGTGGAGGGTACATGGGTGGGTATCAGTGGTCACTGGTGGAGGGTACATGGGTGGGTATCAGTGGCCACTGGTGGAGGGTATATGGGTGGGTATCAGTGGTCACTGGTGGAGGGTACATGGGTGGGTATCAGTGGTCACTGGTGGAGGGTACATGGGTGGGTATCAGTGGTCACTGGTGGAGGATACATGACGTTACAGTTGTCAATAACATCACTATCCCCCATAACACCACAAATATGACTATCCTCTAGTGCCAAATAATTATATATTATACAATAACAAGAGACAAACCCATCATGTTAAGTACCACGAACGTACCACCTTGTACAGCATCAATAATAGGACCATTCTCAGCAGTAATAAGAATACAGACATTAAATAAAGAAGAGATGTAGGAAAACATTTTGTAGCTGGGGTGTGACAGAGAAGAGAGGCTGGCCTTATTACCATCTAAGCGCCTATTTCCGAAGCTTTGCCCCAGATCTAATCAGGAAAATTGGGGAAAAAAACAGTTATTGTTGGCCATCGGTGCTCCCAGGCCGGGATTGAAATGGCGACAGGAATATGAGTAAATCCTCTCTCTCTCTTGCTCTTTGTACCATCTGAGAGCCATACCGGCAAGGCATAGAAGCTCCTAGGTAGGAGAGGGGAAGATGTTCAGTGGGAGAGGACTCACCATGGGCACCACTGGAGAACGAGTAGAATAGGAGGTATTTAGAATGAGAGAAGATTCTGAGGACACCACTAGAGAAGAAGGAACATGAGAAATACTCAGAACACACCAAGAGATCCCTAGAGAACTATGAACATGAGAAATACTCAGAACACACCAAGAGACCACTGGAGAACAAGGAACCTGAGAAATACTCAGAACACACCAAGAGATCACCGGAGAACAAGGAACCTGAGAAATACTCAGATCACACCAAGAGATTACTAGAGAACAAGGAACATGATAAATACTTAGTGAGAACACAACAAGAGACCACTGGAGAACAAAGAACATGGGAGGTCCTCAGAGAGAACACATCAATAGATCACCATGCAAGGGGGGTATAACCCAAACCCCTCAAAATATTACACTGTTTCAAAATGCATGAGAGGAGAGATGAGTGAATGGGAGCCTGTTTAGCCGCAAGGATATTCTCCACAGCTTTTGAGGATGAAGGAGCAGCATCTTGACTGATCTTCGTAAGGAGAAAATAATCCTTATTAAACACTCACACAATACAAATGTCCCTTTATCCCTCACAGCTCTCACAAAACCAAGACAAAAGAAGAATGTCTAACAAATAAATCTGTGAGTTATTTTGGCCCTGTCAAAGTTCCGGAACACAGTCAGTCACAGTATTGAGGCATAGTCACTTGCAGTCAGAAGATATAATCAGTCACTGTCTCCATACTAAGCCAGTCACTGCTCGTAGACACAGCCAGTCACAGCCACAGCCTCAATACACAGTCAATCACAGCCACAGCCCAAGGCAAAGCTAGTAACGGTTAAAAATGGCATTAACCACATACAAAATTGTGACAGGAATCGACAAAGTTGACTGGGTGGAACTTTAAGACCTGAAACGTCTACAAGAACTGGGCCACGGGTTCAAGCTTAGAAAACAAAGGTGCCGATAAAATGTCGCAAAACTTGATTTTACGAAGAGAATTACGGACAGCCGGAACAATTGAAGGCGCTGGATGGCAAAACCATCAACGATATCAATCACGTGACGGATAATATCAAAGATGGGATATCAAGAGCGTAGATATCATCCTGTAAATACACTTTGGTAATCACACACACACACACACACACACACACACACACACACACACACACACACACACACACACACACACACACACACACACACACACAGGGGGGGGGGCCTGTGTGTGAGGAGGGGCCTGTGTTTTTTGGAGGGTCTGGTAGCCTGGTGGATAGCGCGCAGGACTCGTAATTCTGTGGCGCGGGTTCGATTCTCGCATCAGGCAGAAACAAATGGCCAAAGTTTCTTTCACCCTGAATGCCCCTATTACCTAACAGTAAGTAGGTACCTGGGAGTTAGTCAGCTGTCACGGGCTGCTTCCTGGGGGGTGTATGTGTGTGTGTGGTGTGGGAAAAAAAGTAGCTAGTAAACAGTTGATTGACATATGAAAGGCGAGCCGAAAGAGCAAAGCTCAACCCCCGCAAACACAACTAGGTGAATACAACTAGGTGAATACACACACACACACAAACTAACAAAATTAACAAAAGCCATAACAAAAGTGTAGTGTTTCCGCAGGAAGGCAAGGAAAGAGAGAGAGAGAAGGAGGGAAGGAAGAGACGAAGAAAGAGTATCTCTGTTGATAACAAAAGACTTGAGTTTTGAAGAGATGGTTACCCCTGGCTTGTGAAGGGTACACTCAGAACGAAACAGGCAATTGGAGGACAAAATAATAATAGTGGTAGTCATATATAACCTCACACCGAATGACAGAAGACCCAGAGAGGAATATGATAGAAACAACATGGCTGCCATTAATCTAACAGAGAGAGCAGCTGATATTCCTGGCAGGAACGGATCCAGACTGTTAGTCGTGGGAGGCTTCAGCCATGGGAAAATAAAACCAGAGCAAAGTTGATTGTAATCGTAGACTTAAATCATGGGCAAATTAACTGGGATTCAATAAATGGGAATGAAGAGTTATGGTGAATATAACATACAGAGGTGTATGTCCTGGTCTGTTGATGAGTGTGTGTGTGTGCGTTTGATTGTAAGAGCGGATGTGTACACACACACACATGTACTTGGGGACAGAGTTGAGAGTTGATGGTGGAGAGACTACGCGAGAGAGATGACGCGAGAGAGATGACGCAGAGTGAATGAATGACACAGGGTTAAAGCCGATGTCCAACACGGTCTCTTTTCTTGCGTTGGTTTCATCGACATACTGAGAGCTAGTGTGTGTGTGTGTGTGTGTGTGTGTGTGTGTGTGTGTGTGTGTGTGTGTGTGTGTGTGTGTGTGTGTGTGTGTGTGTGTATGTGTGTGTGTTCACCTCGAAATACATTTGGGGGGAGGGGGGGACACAAATTAGTTCATCTCGGCTTCTTGGAAGAACACACTATAGACACACACAGATACCCACGTATCTCTATACACACATATACGTGTGTATCACAGATAAACAGGTATATGTGATCCACGAAGGTCCTGTTACATGGCATTCTGGTCGTCTTGAAACTCTTAAGAAAATATTGTTTGAGTATTCTCTACCCCCTCCAAGAAGACACCACTAAGATTGTTCACCACCACCAAGAAGACATCACTAGGGTCCTCCACCACTTCCAAGAAGACACCACTAGGGTCCTCCACCACCACCAAGAAGACACCACTAGGGTCGTCCACCACCTCCAAGAAGACACCACTAGGGTCCTCCACCACCTCCAAGAAGACACCACTAAGATTGTTCACTACCTCCAAGATGGCAGCACTAGGGTCCTCCACCACCACCAAGAAGACATCACTAGGGTCCTCCACCACCACCAAGAAGACACCACTAGGGTCCTCCACCACCACCAAGAAGACACCACTAGGGTCCTCCACCACCTCCAAGAAGACACCACTAGGGTCGTCCACCACCACCAAGAAGACACCACTAGGGTCGTCCACCACCTTCAAGAAGACATCACTAAGGGTCGTCCACCACCTCCAAGAAGACACCACTAGGGTCGTCCACCACCTCCAAGAAGACACCACTAGGGTCGTCCACCACCTCCAAGAAGACACCACTAAGATTGTTCACTACCTCCAAGATGGCAGCACTAGGGTCCTCCACCACCACCAAGAAGACACCACTAGGGTCCTCCGCCACCACCAAGAAGACATCACTAGGGTCGTCCACCACCTCCAAGAAGACATCACTAAGGGTCGTCCACCACCACCAAGAAGACATCACTAGGGTCCTCCACCACCACCAAGAAGACATCACTAGTGTCCTCCACCACCACCAAGAAGACATCACTAGGGTCGTCCACCACCTCCAAGAAGACATCACTAGGGTCGTCCACCACCTCCAAGAAGACATCACTAGGGTCGTCCACCACCTCCAAGAAGACATCACTAAGGGTCGTCCACCACCTCCAAGACGACACCACTAGGGTCGTCCACCACCTCCAAGAAGACATCACTAGGGTCCTCCACCACCACCAAGAAGACACCACTAGGGTCCTCCACCACCTCCAAGAAGACACCACTAGGGTCCTCCACCACCTCCAAGAAGACACCACTAGGGTCCTCCACCACCTCCAAGAAGACATCACTAAGGGTCGTCCACCACCTCCAAGAAGACACCACTAGGGTCCTCCACCACCTCCAAGAAGACACCACTAGGGTCCTCCACCACCTCCAAGAAGACATCACTAAGGGTCGTCCACCACCTCCAAGAAGACACCACTAGGGTCCTCCACCACCTCCAAGAAGACACCACTAGGGTCGTCCACCACCTCCAAGAAGACACCACTAGGGTCCTCCACCACCACCAAGAAGACACCACTAGGGTCGTCCACCACCACCAAGAAGACACCACTAGGGTCCTCCACCACCACCAAGAAGACACCACTAGGGTCCTCCACCACATCCAAGAAGACATCACTAGGGTCCTCCACCACCACCAAGAAGACACCACTAGGGTCCTCCACCACCTCCAAGAAGACATCACTAAGGGTCGTCTAACCTCCTCCAAGAAAAAACACCGCCCGGAGCCACCTACAAAACGTTGCTCAGAAACCTTGCCACCCACGAGCCAAAAATCAATTTAGTGGGGCGAGTTCTGTCGGCATTCTCGCAAATTTATTTTTGGTGGTTCGTAATAGGATATCAAAGGGGAAATTATACGTGGAATAAATTGAATTCTTGCCTCTCGAACCGGATATGAGTTCCTTTTTAAGATTCCAAAGGCGGGAGGGAAGGTCGCCTGCACTTGTAGGTCGGGGCAGAGAGTAGTCGGCATGGTAAAATAGTTCACAGTTCTGATTGATGGTTGGTTTATTTTTATCACGTGACTTTTTTTTAACATCACTTGGTACAGTAGTCTAATGTTATGGTACAGTAGTCTAACACTAAACTAGTCTACTGTAACACTGCACACTTATCTTCTGTGTTTTTTCTCGTATACTTTATAGCACATTTAGATAAGACATGCATATAATAATGATAATAAGAATAATCTAAAAATGTCTACCTTCAAATCCTAGCACCTAGTCTGCCCTCAAATCCCAGCACCTAGCTTGTCCTCATATACTCAAAGTGGTTCACTTGTAACCTGTTGTATATACTAGTGTAAATATACGGTATATACACGGTACACGATGTACCGTGTATAGGAAGTATTAAATGATTGTATTAAGTAGTATTAAGTTGAATTGTTTTCTGAACAATTAGAAAGGCTCACCTATTACCAAGCTGCTTATCCCCCTGACCTACACGACCAGCTCAACACACTCACACGATCAGCTCAACACACTCACACGACCAGCTCGACACACTCACACGACCAGCTCAACACACACGACCAGCTCGACACACTCACACGACCTGCTCAACACACACGACCAACTCAACACACTCACACGACCAGCTCAACACACTCACACGACCACCTCAACACACTCACACGACCAGCTCGACACACTCACACGACCAGCTCGACACACTCACACGACCTGCTCAACACACTCACACGACCAGCTCAACACACTCACACGACCAGCTCAACACACTCACACGACCAGCTCGACACACTCACACGACCAGCTCGACACACTCACACGACCAGCTGACACACTCACACGACCAGCTCGACACACTCCCACGACCAGCTCGACACACTCACACGACCCGCTCGACACACTCACACGACAAGCTCAACACACTCACACGACCACCTCGACACACTCACACGACCAGCTCAACACACTCACACGACCAGCTCGACACACTCACACGACCACCTCGACACACTCACACGACCGCTCGACACACTCACACGACGACACCTCGACACACTCACACGACCACCTCGACACACTCACACGACCCGCTCGACACATCACCACGCAGCTCGACACACTCACACGACCAGCTCGACACACTCACACGACCATCTCAACACACTCACACGACCAGCTCGACACACTCACACGACCAGCTCGACACACTCACACGACCAGCTCGACACACTCACACGACCATCTCAACACACTCACACGACCAGCTCAACACACTCACACGACCAGCTCGACACACACTAACGACCAGCTCGACACACTCACACGACCACCTCGACACACTCACACGACCTGCTCAACACACTTACACGACCTGCTCGAACACACTCATACGACCAGCTCAAACACACTCACACGACCCGCTCGACACACTCACACGACCCGCTCGACACACTCACACAACCAGCTCGACACACTCACACGACCAGCTCGACACACTCACACGACCAGCTGACACACTCACACGACCAGCTCGACACACTCACACGACCAGCTCGACACACTCACACGACCACCTCGAAACACTCACACGACCTGCTCAACACAC
>WNGS01166226.1:18545148-18579492 GCA_020271785.1 Procambarus virginalis | reverse complement strand
AAGGCCCTCCCCAAACCCCCCCCCCCCCGAGGGCACCCCTTGCCAATTTTGAATGAACAACATGTTCAAATTGATGAATGGCGTGTGACGGTGGATGGAATGAACACAGAGGACGACCTGTTCACCCGCACAGCTTGTGTCTTGGCCCTAGACGCAGGCCCTAGACACACACACTGTCTAGGGCCTAACTCCTAACATTTTCTGATTCTGAAAATGCAGTCAAATGTTAGCAATGTGGTGGTTCACGGCCCACGAGGCGCTGATCAACATTCACAAGTACATGAAGTATGGTCTGGTCATGTGTAGTGACAGTACTTAATATATTCTTATTGGTGTCCCGTCAGGGAGCGCTGCTCAACTTGTTCCTTAATTGGGAGAGAGAGTGGAGAGTGAGAAATGTTCGCGCCAGAACGTGGTGAGACACACACACACACACACACACACACACACACACACACACACACACACACACACACACACACACACACAAAAGACTGTTCCCAGTGGCTGGAACCCTGACCATAAGTACAGTAATCGGTGCACCTATCCAAACAATTACTCAACACCTCATAGTTCCGTCGTTAAGTCACCGTGATGACCAATCCACTCAAGACAACGCTTGGGACCATCGTGGACTATCATCAAGCAACGTCTAACTCTATAGTCCACTTTCTAATTAAAACTCCCTTGCACATAATTTCAGAGAGAAATCATTCACGTTTATGTAACTCTTTAAATCTGTACGACATAAGCAAGACAGTAGACTTAATATATCCTCATGTTTACAAAGCTTTAAGAAATATCGTCTAGAATGACAACTACCTGAAGCAAAAAGGAGAATGGATAAACTGTGTACATCCACCCACCAGAGAGCCCTAAATGGTGAAGGTATTGTGTAACCACGGGCTCACAGCCCGTCTCCGGGTCCAGTTTTTATTTGGTTGTAATTTGCGTATCTTCTGTCGTGAATAGTTCATGTTGTGGACATTCATGACTTGTGGAGTGTTCGCAATTTTGGAATCAATTGCTATACTAGAGAACAGCTGAGATTGTAAGTTGGCATGTATTGTGTGTTCTCGTGTTCTCTCAAGGCTGGTGTCCAACCACTTGGGTCGGACGGTAGAGCGACGGTCTCGCTTCTTGCAGGTCGGCGTTCAATCCCCGACCGTCCAAGTGGTTGGGCACCATTCCTTCCCCCCGTCCCATCCCAAATCCTTATCTTGACCCCTTCCCAGTGCTATATAGTTGTAATGGCTTGGCGCTTTCCCCCCTGATAGTTCCATTCCATTCCCCCTCACCTCTCTTGCCTCCCTCACGCCCTTGCCTCCCTCACGCCCGTGCCTCCCTCACACCCGTGCCTCCCTCACGCCCGTGCCTCCCTCACGCCCGTGCCTCCCTCACACCCGTGCCTCCCTCACACCCGTGCCTCCCTCACGCCCGTGCCTCCCTCACGCCCGTGCCTCCCTCACACCCGTGCCTCCCTCACGCCCGTGCCTCCCTCACACCCGTGCCTCCCTCACGCCCGTGCCTCCCTCACACCCGTGCCTCCCTCACACCCGTGCCTCCCTCACGCCCGTGCCTCCCTCACGCCCGTGCCTCCCTCACACCCGTGCCTCCCTCACGCCCGTGCCTCCCTCACGCCCGTGCCTCCCTCACGCCCGTGCCTCCTTCACACCCGTGCCTCCCTCACGCCCGTGCCTCCCTCACGCCCGTGCCTCCCTCACGCCCGTGCCTCCCTCACACCCGTGCCTCCCTCACGCCCGTGCCTCCCTCACGCCCGTGCCTCCCTCACGCCCGTGCCTCCCTCACACCCGTGCCTCCCTCACACCCGTGCCTCCCTCACGCCCGTGCCTCCCTCACGCCCGTGCCTCCCTCACGCCCGTGCCTCCCTCACGCCCGTGCCTCCCTCACGCCCGTGCCTCCCTCACGCCCGTGCCTCCCTCACGCCCGTGCCTCCCTCACGCCCGTGCCTCCCTCACGCCCGTGCCTCCCTCACGCCCGTGCCTCCCTCACGCCCGTGCCTCCCTCACGCCCGTGCCTCCCTCAAGCCCGTGCCTCCCTCACGCCCGTGCCTCCCTCACGCCCGTGCCTCCCTCACGCCCGTGCCTCCCTCCTCCCATCACAGTCGACTTGATAATGGTCCGGGACGGACCGAAACGTCGCGTCGTCTCCTTATCTTCTGGTGTGTGGTTTAGTCATATGATCAGCCAGGTTGTTGTGACTCGTCGTCTGCATCCATATGTTTATTAAGTGCACATATGTGCTTTCCCTGCAGGATCTGTATGTATGTTCACCTGTATATACCTGTTCTTGGCTCTAGGAGCTCCCAAGAACGCCTAACTACTCGTTATAACCACAAGAGAACATTCACGTGTCGGAGTTCTTTCGCTAGAANCTCACGCTTCAGGCGACTTACTCCTCCAGCTGTGAAATTTCACGCTGTATGAGGTCAAGGGAATTAGTTCTTGTGTTCATTGTGATAAACAAATCATAATGAGCTTCACAAAGCTTCTCCGGTCGAACAAGATGCAAATTTGTTATATAAAAGCAAGGGTTGCTTATGTCTTGGCCATGTTAGAGGAACCCAGTAGGTTATATGCATATATATGAACGAAACGTCTCGACGTCGGCCTGGCTGAGTTGAAATTACCCGTTGGGGGATGATTTAGAGGCTGGTAGAGCAGATCAGGTGTACGGTGTTCAGTCGTTAGCTGAGGGAAGAGGCGGTGACCTGCACACACACACACACACACACACACACACACACACACACACACACCCACACACACACACACACACCACACACACCACAACACACACACACACATCAGCGTACTCTACACTGGAAAAAGTTAATACATCATTCAGAAACCTAAGTAAGGAGACATTTAGGGCGGTTTACACTGCAGGCGTATTCTGGCAACTATAACATCACATTGCCGGGTTCTTGTTCTATTAGTCCCATATGTGAATGTCTCCTCACGATATCTATCATAATATTTAATGCTACAACTTTCAGGTCTTGTGAATTTGTTAGGTCGGTGAGATCTTCATTAGATATTTGTTTAAGTATTCTCTTTGTCACTGCTAATGAAACATTCATATCAATTTCTACCACTGGTTTTCTACAGGCTGTCTTTGCAAGCATATCAACAGTGTCATGCCTTGAGATGCCAACATGTGATGGTATCCATAGGAATTTAGTTTCAAATCTGTTTTCTGTAGCAGCTAAAACATTCATTCGAATATCACTGACTATTTTCTGAGTGTCACTACTATGTGCGTTCAGTGCACATAGTAGTTCCAGAGACGTTAGAAGGAACTTTTTCAGTGTCAGAGTAGTTAACGGATGGAATGCATTAGGAAGTGATGTGGTGGAGGCTGACTCCATACACAGCTTCAAATGTAGATATGATAGAGCCCAGTAGGTTCAGGAATCTGTACACCAGTTGATTGACAGTTGAGAGGCGGGACCAAAGAGCCAAAGCTCAACCCCCGCAAGCACAACTAGGTGAATACACACCTCTCTCTATAATGGACATTAGAAAGAAGTTATAAAATAATTTAAAGTTATTTGATATACGACGTTTGCGGTAAAAGAATGTATGGTTATCCCAGAGAGAGAAATACACAATGTCCCCTCTACTCGGAGAGAAAAATATCCCATTGTTGAGTTAATTAATATCACAAAGAACCTTGTGGAGACGGCATTCACTGTTCTATCCATGACGGGACTTACAGAATCGAGTAAATATTGAAAAACACGAGTATTTAATATAATATTATTTGGGATCTCGAATTTTCGAGCGTCACTTAAGAAAATATATTATTTTAATCCAAACTAATCTAGAACATCCACCAAACTAGGACCACCACAAGAGCATTTCACCAATATTTAGGTACAGTCCTCTTCATTAGACGAGTCTACGAGGGAGAGTTCAATCCCCTAAGTCTCGTATACCAATCTGGCCATCGTACTCACCCGTATGTATCTTTCTGGGTCATTTATCACACTATTCCACTACTCTTTCTTGTTTCCCCTTTTTACTACAATTTCGACTACCTAACCACTTGCGGTGGAAGGTAGAGCGACGGTCTCGCTTCATGCAGGTCGGCGTTCAATCCCCGACCGTCCACCAAGTGGTTGGGGCACCATTCCTTTCCCTCCGTCCCATCCTAAATCCTTATCCTGACCCCTTCCCAGTGCTATATAGTCGGAATGGCTTGACGCTTTCCGCTAATAATTCCCTCCCCCCTATTAACTAGTTCATTGAATTCTCGTATTTACTTCTAATTATAATTGTAATACCAAGACCTATCAACCTCTGGAGGGTTATTAAGGCCTGTCAACCTCTGGAGGGTTATTAAGGCCTATCAACCTCTGGAGGGTTATTAAGACCTATCAACCTCTGGAGGGTTATTAAGGTCTATCAACCTCTGGAGGGTTAAGGCCTATCAACCTCTGGAGGGTTATTAAGGCCTATCAACCTCTGGAGAGTTATTAAGGCCTATCAACCTCTGGGGGGTTATTAAGGCCTATCAACCTCTGGAGGGTTATTAAGACCTATCAACCTCTGGAGGGTTATTAAGACCTATCAACCTCTGGAGGGTTATTAAGGCCTGTCAACCTCTGGAGGGTTATTAAGGCCTATCAACCTCTGGAGGGTTATTAAGGCCTGTCAACCTCTGGAGGGTTATTAAGGCCTGTCAACCTCTGGAGGGTTATTAAGACCTATCAACCTCTGGAGGGTTATTAAGACCTATCAACCTCTGGAGGGTTATTAAGGCCTATCAACCTCTGGAGGGTTAAGGCCTATCAACCTCTGGAGGGTTATTAAGGCCTATCAACCTCTGGAGGGTTATTAAGGCCTATCAACCTTTGGAGGGTTAAGGCCTATCAACCTCTGGAGGGTTATTAAGGCCTATCAACCTCTGGAGGGTTAAGGCCTATCAACCTCTGGAGGGTTATTAAGGCCTATCAACCTCTGGAGGGTTATTAAGGCCTATCAACCTTTGGAGGGTTAAGGCCTATCAACCTCTGGAGGGTTATTAAGGCCTATCAACCTCTGGAGGGTTATTAAGGCCTATCAACCTCTGGAGGGTTATTAAGGCCTATCAACCTCTGGAGGGTTATTAAGGCCTATCAACCTCTGGAGGGTTATTAAGACCTATCAACCTCTGGAGGGTTATTAAGACCTATCAACCTCCAGAGGGTTATTAAGGCCTATCAACCTCTGGAGGGTTAAGGCCTATCAACCTCTGGAGGGTTATTAAGGCCTATCAACCTCTGGAGGGTTATTAAGGCCTATCAACCTTTGGAGGGTTATTAAGGCCTATCAACCTCTGGAGGGTTATTAAGGCCTATCAACCTCTGGAGGGTTATTAAGACCTATCAACCTCTGGAGGGTTATTAAGGCCTATCAACCTCTGGAGGGTTGTTAAGACCTATCAACCTCTGGAGGGTTATTAAGACCTATCAACCTCTGGAGGGTTGTTAAGACCTATCAACCTCTGGAGGGTTATTAAGACCTATCAACCTCTAGATGATTATTAAGGAATATCAACCTAGGGAAGGTTATTTAGGCCTATCAAATAGGGAGGTGGAACAGGTTACCCCCCCCCCCTTTCCCCAAGAGGTGTGCGCCGTAAGGCAGGTATATATAGGACCTATATGCTGTTGCCTAGCACTATATGCATTGTGTACACTATATACCTAGCACTACCTTGATCACGATGCCGGTGCAAGCATTATATAGGACCGAGTCCCACAACAGGAGAATGTTATTTTCTCTCACCTGATGCCTCTGTTCACCTAGTGGTGTGTTGCATCCTGGGTAAGGTCAGTAGTTGACCCCCCCCCCTTAGGAGGCCTTGGTTACTTCAAACAGGTTCTTAACAGCACAAGGCTCGTAGAACCGAACGCAGTTCATCACTGAACCGGTTGTCTGGTTCCTTGTAGGTTCCTTGCAAGGAGGTCTCTTAGGGTAGGGGACAAGGAGGTCTCTTAGGGTAGGGACAGGGAGGTCTCTTAGGGTAGGGACAAGGAGGTCTCTTAGGGTAAGTGACAAGGAGGTCTCTTAGGGTAAGGACAAGGAGGTGTCTTAGGGTAAGTGACAAGGAGGTCTCTTAGGGTAAGGACAAGGAGGTGTCTTAGGGTAAGGACAAGGAGGTCTCTTAGGGTAAGGGACAAGGAGGTCTCTTAGGGTAAGGGACAAGGAGGTCTCTTAGGGTAAGGGACAAGGAGGTCTCTTAGGGTAAGGGACAAGGAGGTCTCTTAGGGTAAGGACAAGGAGGTCTCTTAGGGTAAGGGACAAGGAGGTCTCTCAGGCCAGTAGGCATAAAAGAATACCAGGCCACAGGTCCGAGATCTCACCAGCAGGTTACAAGCATCGGTCCCTGACCTTTTACCAGCCTCAACCATTACCAAGATTGTGTGGTGAAAAGCCCCCCCCCCCCCCCCCCCCTCCCCCCCCCCCCCCCCTCCCCCTCCCCCCCCCCTTGTACTCTTACCTCTGGAGGGTTGCCAACACTCAGTGTTTGGCCAGCACTTGACAGCCTCTTCCCCCCCCCCCCCCCAGTAGATTCCTGCTGCTTCCTGAAGAGCCTCGATCCTCGACTCTCAAAGCCTCTCCAGCTGGAGCAAAGGAACCGGGCCCCCTGTCCTTCAACGGGCACTGAAGAGTCTCGGGGTATTTTTTCTTTCGCGGTCAGTTCCTTGGCGTAGTTCTTATAGACAAATTCCTTACATTTTCCACCCTCTTACACATGCGAGAAAATGCATCCTTATAGTCCCTTCTTCTTGGCGAAAAGAAGATGAAAATGGCTCCAATTTCTTTGGTGTTCTTATAGATAAAGTTGTTAATCTAAGTTTATTATGAGAGAGGGCTAAGACATTATATCTATACAGCATTGGGAAGGGATACGAGGACAAGGAGCTGGGATATGGGGACAAGGAGCTGGGATACGAGGACAAGGAGCTGGGATATGAGGACAAGGAGCTGGGATATGAGGACAAGGAGCTGGGATACGAGGACAAGGAGCTGGGATACGAGGACAAGGAGCTGGGATATGAGGACAAGGAGCTGGGATATGAGGACAAGGAGCTGGGATACGAGGACAAGGAGCTGGGATACGAGGACAAGGAGCTGGGATATGGGGACAAGGAGCTGGGATACGAGGACAAGGAGCTGGGATATGGGGACAAGGAGCTGGGATACGAGGACAAGGAGCTGGGATATGAGGACAAGGAGCTGGGATACGAGGACGAGGAGCTGGGATACGAGGACAAGGAGCTGGGATATGAGGACAAGGAGCTGGGATATGAGGACAAGGAGCTGGGATACGAGGACAAGGAGCTGGGATATGGGGACAAGGAGCTGGGATATGGGGACAAGGAGCTGGGATATGGGGACAAGGAGCTGGGATACGAGGACAAGGAGCTGGGATATGAGGACAAGGAGCTGGGATACGAGGACAAGGAGCTGGGATACGAGGACAAGGAGCTGGGATACGAGGACAAGGAGCTGGGATATGGGACAAGGAGCTGGGATATGGGGACAAGGAGCTGGGATACGAGGACAAGGAGCTGGGATATGAGGACAAGGAGCTGGGATACGAGGACGAGGAGCTGGGATACGAGGACAAGAAGCTGGGATACGAGGACAAGGAGCTGGGATACGAGGACAAGGAGCTGGGATATGAGGACAAGGAGCTGGGATACGAGGACAAGGAGCTGGGATACGAGGACAAGGAGCTGGGATACGAGGACAAGGAGCTGGGACACGGCCAATAAGGAGTTGGATATGAGGACGGATTGAAGGAACGCTTCCCAAACCGCTTTGATCATCGGGGATCGAACGCGGACTCTGTAAGGCGCGGGGCTCTCCGAGTGGCTGGACTGTCACGAGGTAGAGACAGAAGAACGCGTGGAAGCGCGCGTTTAATGGTCTGTGTTCTCTGTGTTAATGTCTGTGTTAATGGTCAGATGGTTCTCTCTGCCTCTCAGATGGTTCTCTCTGCCTCTCAGATGGTTCTCTCTGCCTCTCAGATGGTTCTCTCTGCCTCTCAGATGGTGCTCTCTGCCTCTCAGATGGTTCTCTCTGCCTCCAGCTGGTTCTCTCTGCCTCTCAGCTGGTTTCTCTCTGCCTCTCAGATGGTTCTCGCTGCCTCTCAGCTGGTTCTCTCTGCCTCCCAGCTGGTTCTCTCTGCCTCCCAGCTGGTTCTCTCTGCCTCTCAGATGGTTCTCGCTGCCTCCCAGCTGGTTCTCTCTGCCTCTCAGCTGGTTCTCTCTGCCTCTCAGATGGTTCTCTCGCGCCTCCCAGCTGGTTCTCTCTGCCTCCCAGATTGTTCTCGCTGCCTCCCAGCTGGTTCTCTCTGCCTCCCAGATTGTTCTCGCTGCCTCTCAGCTGGTTCTCTCTGCCTCTCAGATGGTTCTCGCTGCCTCCCAGCTGGTTCTCTCTGCCTCCCAGCTGGTTCTCTCTGCCTCTCAGATGGTTCTCGCTGCCTCCCAGCTGGTTCTCTCTGCCTCCCAGATTGTTCTCGCTGCCTCTCAGCTGGTTCTCTCTGCCTCTCAGATGGTTCTCGCTGCCTCCCAGCTGGTTCTCTCTGCCTCCCAGCTGGTTCTCTCTGCCTCTCAGATGGTTCTCGCTGCCTCCCAGCTGGTTCTCTCTGCCTCCCAGATTGTCTCGCTGCCTCCCAGCTGGTTCTCTCTGCCTCTCAGCTGGTTCTCGCTGCCTCCCAGCTGGTTCTCTCTGCCTCCCAGCTGGTTCTCTCTGCCTCTCAGATGGTTCTCGCTGCCTCCCAGCTGGTTCTCTCTGCCTCTCAGATGGTTCTCTCTGCCTCCCAGCTGGTTCTCTCTGCCTCCCAGCTGGTTCTCTCTGCCTCTCAGATGGTTCTCTCTGCCTCTCAGCTGGTGCTCTCTGGCTCTCAGATGGTCACTGAGGATACTAATTACCATTCAACACAGTGCTAATCTAACTGGGATATGCAAATGAGTAGCAAAAGCCGTAGAGAACAGGTGATTAAATTTGGGTTTTGGGAAAGACGTTTGACTCTTCAGTGACTTGAAGCCTGTCAATAGGGGGCGCCTGACAGCTGAGTGGACAACGCTTCGGATTCGTAGTCCTGACGTTCCTGGTTCGGTCCCCGGTGGAGGCGGAAACAAATTGGGCCTAGTTTCGTTTACCCTGATGCTCCTGTTCACCTAGTAGTCAATAGGTACCTGGGAGTTAGACAGTTGCTACGGGCTGCTTCCTGGGGATGTAACAAAAAGGAGGCCTGGTCGAGGACCGGCCGCGGGGACGCTAAGCCCCGGAACCATCTCAAGATAACCTCAAGATAACCTCAAGATAACCAGGTGCTTACCCTAGCTGGCAGGGTGAGCTAAGAGGTATTAAAGCTGGGTTATTTCAAGGGAAGGGGAATAAATCAGGGGGAAGCGCCAAGCCGTTACAACTATATAGCACTTGGAAGGTGTCAGGATAAGGATTTGGGACGAGACGGAGTCAACCACTTGGTGGGCGGTCGGGGAATTGAACGCCGACCTGCATGACGCTCTACCGTCGCTCTACCGTCCACCGCAAGTGGTTGGGCAAGGTATCAGTTGAGGGAACATCTTGCGTTGTCATCGGCTGCCTCGCCTTGGCTGCCTTGTTAATTAACCTGACCCTTGTGTTTATATGTAGTGAATCGTTTATTATACAACTGCATTGTTGTGAAGATTTGATATTTGAGTGTAATTTAGTCCTTCTTGTAGCTCTTGTTATGTTGTAGTTTCCCTTAGCATCTTCTCCCAGCATCTGTTGTCTAGCATCTCTCCCAGCATCTGTTGTCTAGCATCTCTCCAGCATCTGTTGTCTAGCATCTCTCCCAGCATCTGTTGTCTAGCATCTCTCCCAGCATCTCTCCCAGCATCTGTTCTAGCATCTCTCCCAGCATCTGTTGTCTAGCATCTCTCCCAGCATCTGTTGTCTAGCATCTCTCCCAGCATCTGTTGTCTAGCATCTCTCCCAGCATCTGTTGTCTAGCATCTCTCCCAGCATCTCTCCCAGCATCTGTTGTCTAGCATCTCTCCCAGCATCTGTTGTCTAGCATCTCTCCCAGCATCTGTTGTCTAGCATCTCTCCCAGCATCACGTCATGTTCCATCATGTCTTCTCGGCGCCATTCTTCGAATCAGCTTCCTTGCTCCTTTGCTGTAGTATTCCTCTCTTCCTCTGCTCCCCCTCCTCCTCCTCCTCGTCTCCACCAACACACAAGATGTTATCTCTCCCTAATTCACCGACGCCGGTCGGCCGCAGTGACTCAACTGTTTTTTGCGAAAGTAATTACAGTTATGTTCTGGAGGCCTGGTTATGGGCGTCTTAGTTTGTAATGTTGGGAGTCCTTCGCTTCTTGCTCAGGTGCACTGAGGAGGGGGTGCTGGTCGTCTTGGGGTGGGGGTGGGGGTGTGTGGGGGTGTGGGGTGGATGTTGGGTGGTGTGGGGTGGATGTTAGGGGGGTGTGGGTGGATGTTAGGGTGTGTGGGGGTGGATGTTGGGGTGGATGTGGGTGTTGCATTGGTCTGTGGATAAGATGGCCTCTGTAAACACCTACATGTACTCATTATTTGAGTTTGCTGGGTTGAGTTTCAGCTCTCTGGACCGCCACCTTCCGGCATCCGGTTACCTGTTGTGTTATCCCCCCTTCACCCTCTCCCTCCCCCCCCCTCTTTCAAGTCCTTACTAGATCTACTGTTCAAAAAGTTTGACTTGAGACGTCACACATTCACCTAGCAGTAAAAACATCCCCGGGATCTAAACAGCGGTAGTGGGATGCATCCGGAAAAAAAGGTCAGGCGTTGCTCTAGGAGAGAGAGGGGGGTAGGGGGGGTGGGGGGGGGGTAGGTGGATAAGTCTAACAGGATTCTTGTCACTGACATGGGAACTAGTCCTTATGTATCATTTATATCTGCAACTCTCATCCATTCGCCCCTTGTTCTGTTGTTTCTCACTCTAGGTGTATTTCACCCTTTTTTCTCTCTCTCTCTGTGGCGAGCCGCTTGGACGGGTTGGTATACTGCGATGGCCTCGCTCTTTTCCTGGTCACCGTTCAATCCCCCGAAGGTGCGGGTGGTTGGGGCACATTTCCATCATGTAGGCCTTTTCCAGCGCCTATATTGTTATCATAGTCTTTCCATGTGCTAGTAGTTATACTGGCTATCTGAGGTTATCTTGAGATGATTTCGGGGCTTAGTGTCCCCGTGGCCCGTTCACCGACCAGGCCTCCACCCCAAAAAGCAGCCCGTGGCAGCTGACTAACTCCCAAGTACCTATTTACGGCTAGGTAACAGGGGCATCAGGGTGAAAGAAACTCTGCCCATTGTTTTCGCCGGCGCCCGGGATCGAACCCAGGACCACAGATCACGAGTCCAGTATTCTGTCCGCTCAGCCACCGGCTCCCGCTTAGAGCTTTCACCTCATAATTACCTGATTTACCTGAGGGGGCCACTAACCCTAGTGGCCTCGACGAGGACAGGAAGCCGCCGTTTGTCGAACGTCATTTCCTTGATGATTTTTTCCAGCTGTTTTTAAAACCCCAATCTAGTTTGGTATTTACGGCTTCGGCGGGTAGGCGGTTCCCACGGGTAATAACCCATGGTGAAAAAAAGCGTCTCCTGTTCTCAGTTCTACTAATTACCGTATACCTGTTCGCTCAATGTCTCTCGGGGATCATTTACCTTAGTTATGAGACAGTGTTTGTACTTCTGAAGACCCCATGTTGTAGCTGCATTATGTAATGTTGGTCTCACGTCCGTTGTGCACAGTGTCATCTAGTTTCTTAAGGCTGCTTAGATATTTACTGAATTTTGGGTTAGGTATTACGGTACCGAACTTAATGAAACTGGTTTGTGTGTGAGTGTGTGTGNCATACGAGGCAGCTCCTATTGACCCATACGAGGCAGTTCCTATTGGTCCATACGAGGCAGCTCCTATTGGTCCATACGAGGCAGCTCCTATTGGTCCATACGAGGCAGTTCCTATTGGTCCATACGAGGCAGCTCCTATTGGTCCACACGAGGCAGCTCCTATTGGTCCATACGAGGCAGCTCCTATTGGTCCATACGAGGCAGCTCCTATTGGTCCATACGAGGCAGCTCCTATTGGTCCATACGAGGCAGCTCCTATTGGTCCATACGAGGCAGCTCCTATTGGTCCATACGAGGCAGCTCCTATTGGTCCATACGAGGCAGCTCCTATTGGTCCATACGAGGCAGCTCCTATTGGTCCATACGAGGCAGCTCCTATTGGCCCATACGAGGCAGCTCCTATTGGTCCATACGAGGCAGCTCCTATTGGCCCATACGAGGCAGCTCCTATTGGTCCATACGAGGTAGCTCCTATTGGCCCATACGAGGCAGCTCCTATTGGCCCATACGAGGCAGCTCCTATTGGCCCATACGAGGTAGCTCCTATTGGCCCATACGAGGCAGCTCCTATTGGCCCATACGAGGCAGCTCCTATTGGCCCATACGAGGCAGCTCCTATTGGCCCATACGAGGCAGCTCCTATTGGCCCATACGAGGCAGCTCCTTTTGGTCCATACGAGGCAGCTCCTATTGGCCCATACGAGGCAGCTCCTATTGGTCCATACGAGGCAGCTCCTATTGGTCCAAACGAGGCAGCTCCTATTGGTCCATACGAGGCAGCTCCTATTGGTTCATACGAGGCAGCTCCTATTGGTCCATACGAGGCAGTTCCTATTGGTCCATACGAGGCAGCTCCTATTGGTCCATACGAGGCAGCTCCTCTTGGTCCATACGAGGCAGCTCCTATTGGCCCATACGAGGCAGCTCTTATTGGTCCATACGAGGCAGCTCCTATTGGTCCATACGAGGCAGCTCCTATTGGTCCATACGAGGCAGCTCCTATTGGTCCATACGAGGCAGCTCTTATTAAATCACTAATATATTGTTCTGTATCACAATGGTCTACGTATTCGGGTCACAACCGAGGGACCCGGGGGCAATTCCCGAGCAGGATAGAGACGATTAGGCACGTTTCCTGTCAGCTGATAGCCTCTTTTCAGCAAGTTGTTAAATAGGTAACTGTTGTGGGTGGCATCCCGCAGCAGTATTGTTGATCTAGGCCCTTTGAGAGCCTCGACAAGTGATGGCTTCCTGTCCCCAACAACAGGGATACAGTGATTGTAACTGGCACTTAATATCCCCAGGTGCCGTTGCTAAACAGGTTCCCATTGATATCAAATGCTGTTATCTTATCTTGAGGTGATCTTGAGATGATTTCGGAGCTTAGTGTCCCCGCGGCCCGGTCCTCGCCATAGGTTTAAATGCTGTAGATTTTGGATCTTTGGGCATTTCTTCTAGATCTGAAGAAATAATATCCTCTATATAGTAGTCATCCACCAGTCTCAGGAGACTATGGAGTTGCGCTCTGGTTGTCGGTCTGGAGTGGCCTCTCCAGGGCACAAAGCCAGGGTAGGTTGATACGGGGGAGAAGCTGTTACCCATGCAGCAGGTCCCCCCCCCCTCTCCAGGGCACAGAGCCAGGGTAGGTTGATACGGGGGTGAAGCTGTTACACATGCAGCAGGTCCCCCCCCCCTTCAGGGAGCAAAGCCAGGGTAGGTTGATACGGGGGAGAAGCTGTTACCCAAGCAGCATGCCCCCCCCCTCCCCAGGGCACAAAGCCAGGGTATTTCTGTCTATATATATTTTCATTATTTACTTAAAATAGTCCAAATTCACAGTCTGTAATCTCTTTCTTGTAAGCCTAACTGTTTAGTGTGTTTCCAATGCCACGAGAGAATCATTGGTTCAGAACGGTGTCGTGGAACCAGTGAACCCCAGACACCCACCTTAACCCACGAACCACGACGTGCTGAAGGTTTTAAACCTGGCAGCCGCACGAGTCCACTTGAAGTCTGGCGGCCGGGAGCTGGAGCCAACCCCAGTTTTGCATAAAACCCGCCTGCACTCTGAGGTAGGTAGAGGGGCTCTCCACCAAGCACTCCTTACCATGTCGTGGTGCAGGGGTAAGGCGTGCGTCTGGGGGTGGCCCTGGACGGACCCAGGAAGCTGCCCGTAGCACCTGTCTAACTCCCAGGTACCTGTTTACTGCTAGGTGAATAGGAGCATCAGGGTGAAAGACACTGACCATTTTTGTTTCTCGCCGGCGCCGGGGATCGAACCCCGGTCCCCAGGATTACGAGTCCTGAGTGATGTCCACTGAGCCAGCAGGTGTGTGTGTGTGTGAGCAGTAAGGTTGTCCTGGTGGTATGGTAACGTTGTTCACCTGTGAGGAGTGATGAGTTGATGAGTCCAGCTGTGTGAGTCTTGCTAGGTGAGGCAGGGTGGTGAAGATGGTCGCTCTTGGGCGACGTCCTCAATGGCCCGCCTCCACTCCTCTTCCCCCCCCCCCCCCCCACCACCTCCTCCTGCACCCCCTCCTCCTGCACCCCCTCCTCCTGCACCCCCTCCTCCTCCTCTCCCCCCGCCTCACGTGCCCGGCTCCTCCCCTCCAACACCAAACTTTCTTCCCTGAAGCATCTCTCTGGCGTCGACCAGTCGCTCCTCCAGGACCTAATGAGGGTAATCAGCTCATAACACCAGTGGTAACCAGCTGGGGAATAATACACTGTACCCGGCAAGCATACATCGTAACTACGGTGTTGTGACACAACGTTTTTGGGGACGGTATAACCTTCCTAAGTTACTGTGGACAGTGACCACGGATAGAGTCACCTTTGGCATCGGCAACTTTGGGGTGATAAGTTGGTTCAGGCTGCGACTTATACCATTGTGATGCAATCGGATTTATTAATTGAATTTGCTGAAAATGTTGCAAAGTTGGCAATTGTCACAGTGCAACTTGTCCTTGAAGACCAGGTCACAAATTTTTAGTAGAATACCAACATACTGGAGCGAAACGTACGGTAGGGAATGCAGAATAGTAAGGAGTAGAGGTGCCATAGGCACATTCAGAGAACACTGGACATTAAAGGTCCAGTGAGGAGTAGAGGTGCCATAGGCACACTCAGAGAACACTGTCTGGACATTAAAGGTCCAGTGAGGAGTAGAGGTGCCATAGGAAAACACTGTCTGAACATCAAAGGTCCGGTGAAGGGTAGAGGTGCCATAGGCACAATCAGAAAAGTGTCTGAACGTCAGAGGTCCACGGTTGTTCAACACCTTCCCAGCAAGCATTAGAAATATTGCTGAAACAAAGGTGAGTGTATTCCACGAGCACTTGAACAGGTTATTGCAAGAAGTGCCGGACCAACCAGACTGTAGTGTATATGTGGGCCGTCGGGCCGCTCCAAACAACAGCCTGTTGGACCAAGTTATCACAATTCGAGCCTGGTCTCAGGCCGAGCTCGGGGGAGTAAAAGAACTCCCGAAACCTTCTTCAGGTAAGCTCCAGGTCTCCCAATAGAACGTCTCATTTTGACGTACACTCCACCTAAGGCTAAAAATCGTCGTACTAGAAAATGGAAGCGGCTCGCGAAATTGACATATTTCCCCGTTTTCTGTTTTGGGTCCTCTGGGAGATTAGGATAAGGGCACTTTAGTACGACGGTTTCTTGACGTTTGGGACACCTTAGGAGGACGGGCTGCTCAGTGGCAATACTTAAACATCTTAAAAACTTCCTGTTGGCTATTATAATAACTGGGAATTTCGACAAATTGGTAAACAAGAGGTATTAAATGGATTAAATAGGCGTAATACCGATTGCCAAGATACACCGAACTCTTTAGTGTCTTCTTACGAAACATGTACATCTTTCCTCAATCTTTGATGGCTTAATTTACAATAGCTCACCTGGGGGCCAGATTCACGAAGCAGTTACGCAAGTACTTATCAACAAGTTAGAAGATAGTTAGCAACAAGTTAGAAGCAAGTTAGCAATAAGTCATTATTAACTTTTTATGCTGGCTTGATATTTCTGGCTTTTCAGGTTGGCTTAATATGTGTTTGATGTGGTGTTTAAGCCCGAGTCCCGTACTGGCTTACATTTGTAATGCCGCCCACGGCACGGGGATGGGGTGCATAATAATTAAATGACAGATTTAATAAGATCTAACTAAGATTTAACGCAAGGTCTACGACGCCTGAGTGAGCTCACACGTTTGTAAATCTTATGTGTAAATCTGGGGGGGGGGTAACAAAAAGGAGGCCCTGGTCGAGGGACCGGGCCGCAGGGACGCTAAGCCCCGAAATCATCTCAAGATAACCTCAAGATAACCCAGCATTGGGTCAAAGGATGTGTTATAGTCAAGATCACCGTCTCCTCCAAGATACTGACATGAAATAATTTCCGGGTTCGATCCCCGGAAATTGAAATCGAAATTTGGAGGATGTTGATCCGGACAATTTCTTCCAAAGGTCGGACGTAACACAAACAAGGAGCCACGGGTTCAAGCTCAACAAGCCACAGTGTTGGACTGAGAACAGGAGATGCTTCTTCACTCGTAGGGTTGTAAACCTTTGGAACCGCCTACCCGCCGAAGCTGTATTTTAAAACTCCGTTGGAGTTTTAAATACAGCTGGAAAAGATCAACTGGGCAAATAGGGGGGAGGGGGACTTTGACAAGAAAGGGGGTGGAGTGGGGCCTTCCTGTCCTCATAGAGGCCACTGGTATTAGTGGCCCTCAGGTAAATTCAGGTAAATGAAAGTTCCTTTTGTGTAATACATTCAGAAACTGTCTCAATAGGAACGGTTATGTGCGCATTTGTGACAGCTTATTAGCCGCTTGCTAGCGGCTAGTTCTCCAAGTTGTTCTGTTCTCCTTACACATGTGATACTGTCCCTCCCCTCCACCCAAAACGCATCTGACGAGGAATGTAAAAACGAACAACCCAGCGGGTTTCTTCCTGTTGGGGAGTGTTGTACATGCTGCTATGGCGGTATGTCCACTCACAGGATGAGTGGCGCTGCCCAATAAACTTGCCCCTTGGGGCAAAATTTAAGAGGACCGCAGGCACCTACAAGAAGACCTTGACACACTCCAGGAGTGATGCAAACAAATGGTTGCTGGAGTTCAATCCCAACAAGTGTAAGGTAATGAAGATGGGGGAAGGGTGAATAGAGACCAGGAGGTGTGTACACCATAAGGGGAAGCCAACTACAGGAGTCAGAAAGAGAGCGAAAGAGTTGGGAGTGGATATAACGCCATCACTAATCGCCATCACATCGGCACACACAGACAGGGTGACATCAGCAGCATATGTGACGCTGGCTAACCTTAGAACGTTGTTTAGAAGTCTAAATGAGAGCTTATTCGCGACGTTCTAAACAACATTTGTTAGACAAACACTGGAATATGCAGCACCGGCTTGGAGTCCATTCTTTGTCAAACCTAAAACTTAAACCTAACAAAGGTTTGCAACAAGACTGGTGCCAGAGCAAAGAGGGTTGAGCTATGAGGATAGGTTGAGGAAATCGGAACTCACAATCCTGTAGGACAAGAAACAGAGGAGATATAGTCACATCATACAAGATACTGAGGGAGAGGGGGGGGACAGACAAGGTGGACAAGGATATCTTCTTTAAGCTGACAGAAAGAACAACGATAGAATATAAATAGAACTCGGATACAAAAACAAGTCGAAAAAATATAAGGAAATATTCGATCCTTAAACGGGTGGTTATCTTGAGGTTATCTTGAGATAACCTCAGGGCTATCTTGAGATTTCGGGGCTTAGCGTCCCCGCGGCCCGGTCCTCCACCAGGCCTCCTTTTTGTTACACACCCCCAGGAAGCAGCCAATAGCAGCTGTCTTAACTCCCAGGTACCTATTTACTGCTAGGTGAACAGGGGATATCAGGGTGAAAGAAACTCTGCCCAATTTTTTCCGCCTCCGCCGGGGATCGAACACGGAATCTTAGGACTACGAATCCCGAGCGCTGTCCACTCAGCCGTCAGGGTGGAACAAGTGGACCTGTGGAAAGTGGAAAATATATTGACACAGGAAGCTGTGGAAGCCACCTCCATCCTTAACCCTATCAGGCCAGACTCGACCAAAAAGAAATCGAAAGTCAGAATAGTGAAATGATAAATACAGCAGGTACAGCAATGTTATAAGTTCAAGTGCGTTTATTGAGACCAACAGCCTGGTGGATCAAGCTCTCACAAGTCAAGCTTGGCCTCAGGCCGGGCTTGGGGAGTAGAAGAACTCCCAGAACCCCATCAAGCAGGTATATGTGGGCCTGCGGGCCGCTCCAAGCAGTCTGGTGGACCAAACTCTCACAAGTCAAGCTTGGCCTCGGGCCGGGCTTGGGGAGTAGAAGAACTCCCAGAATCCCATCAAGCAAATATATGTGGGGCTGCGGGCCGCTCGAAACAACAGTCTGGTGGACCAAACTCTCATAAGTCAAGCTTGGCCTCGGGCCGGGCTTAGGGAGTAGAAGAACTCCCAGAACCCCATCAAGCAGGTATCAAGCAGGTGCATCACAAAGGGATAGAGTAGCTTAGGCTATTTCTACCCTCCTGGCCAGCAGTGAGGGGAGGATAGATACCAGTCACTACCCCCGTATAATCAGTGATAGATATAAGCACATCTCTAGACACACCCTGCACTGTGCACTCCAATCTTGTGAGACGCTCAAGACGAACAATAACATCTGCTCACGCTTCAGGCGACTTACTCCTCCAGCTGTGAAATTTCACGCTGTAATGAGGTCAAGGGAATTAGTTCTTGTGTTCATTTGTGATAAACAAATCAGGATGAGCTTCACAAAGCTTCTCCGGTCGAACAAGATGCAAATTGTATATATAAAAGCAAGGGTTGCTTATGTCTTGGCCATGTTAGAGGAACCCAGTAGGTTATATGCATATATATGAACGAAACGTCTCGACGTCGGCCTGGCTGAGTTGAAATTACCCGTTGGGGGATGATTTAGAGGCTGGTAGAGCAGATCAGGTGTACGGTGTTCAGTCGTTAGCTGAGGGGAAGAGGCGGTGACCTGCACACACACACACACACACACACACACACACACACACACACACACACACACACACACACACACACACACACACACACACACACACACTAATGGAATGCATTAGGAAGCGATGTGGTGGAGGCTGACTCCATACACAGTTTCAAATGTAGATATGATAGAGCCCAGTAGGCTCAGGAACCTGTACACCAGTTGATTGACAGTTGAGAGGCGGGACCAAAGAGCCAAAGCTCAACCCCCGCAAGCACAACTAGGTGAATACACACCTCTCTCTATAATGGACATTAGAAAAAATTATAAAACAATTTAAAGCTATTTAATATACCACGTTTGTGGTAAAAGAATGTATGGTTATCCCAGAGAGAGAAATACACAATGTCCCCTCTACTCGGAGAGAAAAATATCCCATTGTTGAGTTAATTAATATCACAAAGAACCTTGTGGAGACGGCATTCACTGTTCTATCCATGACGGGACTTACAGAATCGAGTAAATATTGAAAAACACGAGTATTTAATATAATATTATTTGGGATCTCGAATTTTCGAGCGTCACTTAAGAAAATATATTATTTTAATCCAAACTAATCTAGAACATCCACCAAACTAGGAGCACCACAAGAGCATTTCACCAATATTTAGGTACAGTCCTCTTCATTAGACGAGTCTACGAGGGAGAGTTCAATCCCCTAAGTCTCGTATACCAATCTGGCCATCGTACTCACCCGTATGTATCTTTCTGGGTCATTTATCACACTATTCCACTACTCTTTCTTGTTTCCCCTTTTTACTTAAATATCGACTATCTAACCACTTGCGGTGGAAGGTAGAGCGACGGTCTCGTTCTTGCAGGTCGGCGTTCAATCCCCGACCGTCCACCAAGTGGTTGGGCACCATTCCTTTCCCTCCGTCCCATCCTAAATCCTTATCCTGATCCCTTCCCAGTGCTATATAGTCGGAATGGCTTGACGCTTTCCCCTAATAATTCCCTCCCCCCTATTAACTAGTTCATTGAATTCTCGTATTTACTTCTAATTATAATTGTAATACCAAGACCTATCAACCTCTGGAGGGTTATTAAGACCTATCAACCTCTGGAGGGTTATTAAGGCCTGTCAACCTCTGGAGGGTTATTAAGACCTATCAACCTCTGGAGGGTTATTAAGGCCTATCAACCTCTGGAGGGTTATTAAGACCTATCAACCTCTGGAGGGTTATTAAGGCCTATCAACCTCTGGAGGGTTATTAAGACCTATCAACCTCTGGAGGGTTATTAAGACCTATCAACCTCTGGAGGGTTATTAAGACCTATCAACCTCTGGAGGGTTATTAAGACCTGTCAACCTCTGGAGGGTTATTAAGACCTATCAACCTCTGGAGGGTTATTAAGACCTATCAACCTCTGGAGGGTTATTAAGACCTATCAACCTCTGGAGGGTTATTAAGGCCTGTCAACCTCTGGAGGGTTATTAAGGCCTATCAACCTCTGGAGGGTTATTAAGGCCTGTCAACCTCTGGAGGGTTATTAAGACCTATCAACTTCTGGAGGGTTATTAAGGCCTATCAACCTCTGGAGGGTTATTAAGACCTATCAACCTCTGGAGGGTTGTTAAGACCTATCAACCTCTGGAGGGTTGTTAAGACCTATCAACCTCTGGAGGGTTATTAAGACCTATCAACCTCTGGAGGGTTATTAAGACCTATCAACCTCTGGAGGGTTGTTAAGACCTATCAACCTCTGGAGGGTTATTAAGACCTATCAACCTCTAGATGATTATTAAGGAATATCAACCTAGGGAAGGTTATTTAGGCCTATCAAATAGGGAGGTGGAACAGGTTACCCCCCCCCCCTTTCCCCAAGAGGTGTGCACCGTAAGGCAGGTATATATAGGACCTATATGCTGTTGCCTAGCACTATATGCATTGTGTACACTATATACCTAGCACTACCTTGATCACGATGCCGGTGCAAGCATTATATAGGACCGAGTCCCACAACAGGAGAATGTTATTTTCTCTCACCTGATGCCTCTGTTCACCTAGTGGTGTGTTGCATCCTGAGTAAGGTCAGTAGTTGCCCCCCCCCCTTAGGAGGCCTGGTTACTTCAAACAGGTTCTTAACAGCACAAGGCTAGTAGAACCGAACGCAGTTCATCACTGAACCGGTTGTCTGGTTCCTTGTAGGTTCCTTGCAAGGAGGTCTCTTAGGGTAAGGACAAGGAGGTCTCTTAGGGTAAGGGACAAGGAGGTCTCTTAGGGTAGGGACAAGGAGGTGTCTTAGGGTAAGGGCAAGGAGGTCTCTTAGGGTAGGGACAAGGAGGTCTCTTAGGGTAGGGACAAGGAGGTCTCTTAGGGTAGGGACAAGGAGGTCTCTTAGGGTAGGGACAAGGAGGTCTCTTAGGGTAAGGACAAGGAGGTCTCTTAGGGTAGGGACAAGGAGGTCTCTTAGGGTAAGGACAAGGAGGTCTCTTAGGGTAGGGGACAAGGAGGTCTCTTAGGGTAGGGACAAGGAGGTCTCTTAGGGTAAGGGCAAGGAGGTCTCTTAGGGTAGGGGACAAGGAGGTCTCTTAGGGTAAGGACAAGGAGGTCTCTTAGGGTAGGGACAAGGAGGTCTCTTAGGGTAAGGGCAAGGAGGTCTCTTAGGGTAAGGACAAGGAGGTCTCTTAGGGTAAGGGACAAGGAGGTGTCTTAGGGTAAGGACAAGGAGGTGTCTTAGGGTAAGGGACAAGGAGGTGTCTTAGGGTAGGGGACAAGGAGGTGTCTTAGGGTAAGGACAAGGAGGTCTCTTAGGGTAAGGACAAGGAGGTGTCTTAGGGTAGGGGACAAGGAGGTCTCTTAGGGTAAGGACAAGGAGGTGTCTTAGGGTAGGGGACAAGGAGGTGTCTTAGGGTAGGGGACAAGGAGGTCTCTTAGGGTAAGGACAAGGAGGTGTCTTAGGGTAGGGGACAAGGAGGTGTCTTAGGGTAAGGACAAGGAGGTGTCTTAGGGTAGGGGACAAGGAGGTGTCTTAGGGTAGGGGACAAGGAGGTCTCTTAGGGTAAGGACAAGGAGGTGTCTTAGGGTAAGGACAAGGAGGTGTCTTAGGGTAGGGACAAGGAGGTGTCTTAGGGTAGGGGACAAGGAGGTGTCTTAGGGTAGGGGGCAAGGAAGTCTCTTAGGGTAGGGACAAGGAGGTGTCTTAGGGTAAGGACAAGGAGGTCTCTTAGGGTAGGGGACAAGGAGGTGTCTTAGGGTAAGGACAAGGAGGTCTCTTAGGGTAGGGGACAAGGAGGTGTCTTAGGGTAGGGGACAAGGAGGTGTCTTAGGGTAGGGGACAAGGAGGTCTCTTAGGGTAGGGACAAGGAGGTGTCTTAGGGTAGGGGACAAGGAGGTGTCTTAGGGTAGGGGACAAGGAGGTGTCTTAGGGTAGGGGACAAGGAGGTCTCTTAGGGTAGGGGACAAGGAGGTGTCTTAGGGTAGGGACAAGGAGGTGTCTTAGGGTAGGGGACAAGGAGGTCTCTTAGGGTAGGGGACAAGGAGGTGTCTTAGGGTAAGGACAAGGAGGTGTCTTAGGGTAAGGACAAGGAGGTGTCTTAGGGTAAGGGACAAGGAGGTCTCTTAGGGTAAGGGACAAGGAGGTCTCTTAGGGTAAGGGACAAGGAGGTCTCTTAGGGTAAGGACAAGGAGGTCTCTTAGGGTAAGGGACAAGGAGGTCTCTTAGGGTAAGGGACAAGGAGGTCTCTTAGGGTAAGGACAAGGAGGTCTCTTAGGGTAAGGGACAAGGAGGTCTCTTAGGGTAAGGGACAAGGAGGTCTCTTAGGGTAAGGACAAGGAGGTCTCTTAGGGTAAGGGACAAGGAGGTGTCTTAGGGTAAGGACAAGGAGGTGTCTTAGGGTAAGGGACAAGGAGGTGTCTTAGGATAAGGGACAAGGAGGTGTCTTAGGGTAAGGACAAGGAGGTCTCTTAGGGTAAGGGACAAGGAGGTGTCTTAGGGTAAGGGACAAGGAGGTCTCTTAGGGTAAGGACAAGGAGGTCTCTTAGGGTAAGGACAAGGAGGTCTCTTAGGGTAAGGACAAGGAGGTCTCTTAGGGTAAGGACAAGGAGGTCTCTTAGGGTAAGGACAAGGAGGTCTCTTAGGGTAAGGACAAGGAGGTCTCTCAGGCCAGTAGGCATAAAAGAATACCAGGCCACAGGTCCGAGATCTCACCAGCAGGTTACAAACATCGGTTCCTGACCTCTTACTAGCCTCAACCATTACCAAGATTGTGTGGTGAAAAGCCCCCTCCCCCCCCTCCCCCCTTCCCCCTCCCCCTCCCCCCCCCTTGTACTCTTACCTCTGGAGGGTTGCCAACACTCAGTGTTTGGCCAGCACTTGACAACCTCCTTCCAGGCGCTCCTCTTCCCCCCCCCCCCCCCTAGTAGATTCCTGCTGCTTCCTGAAGAGCCTCGATCCTCGACTCTCAAAGCCTCTCCAGCTGGAGCAAAGGAACCGGGCCCCCTGTCCTTCAACGGGCACTGAAGAGTCTCGGGGTATTTTTTCTTTCGCGGTCAGTTCCTTGGCGCAGTTCTTATAGACAAATTCCTTACATTTTCCACCCTCTTACACATGCGAGAAAATGCATCCTTATAGTCCCTTCTTCTTGGCGAAAAGAAGATGAAAATGGCTCCAATTTCTTTGGTGTTCTTATAGATAAAGTTGTTAATCTATGTTTATTATGAGAGAGGGCTAAGACATTATATCTATACAGCATTGGGAAGGAATACGAGGACTAGGAGCTGGGATATGAGGACAAGGAGCTGGGATACGAGGACAAGGAGCTGGGATATGAGGACAAGGAGCTGGGATATGAGGACAAGGAGCTGGGATACGAGGACAAGGAGCTGGGATACGAGGACAAGGAGCTGGGATATGAGGACAAGGAGCTGGGATATGAGGACAAGGAGCTGGGATACGAGGACAAGGAGCTGGGATACGAGGACAAGGAGCTGGGATATGGGGACAAGGAGCTGGGATACGAGGACAAGGAGCTGGGATATGGGGACAAGGAGCTGGGATACGAGGACAAGGAGCTGGGATATGAGGACAAGGAGCTGGGATACGAGGACGAGGAGCTGGGATACGAGGACAAGGAGCTGGGATATGAGGACAAGGAGCTGGGATACGAGGACAAGGAGCTGGGATATGGGGACAAGGAGCTGGGATATGGGGACAAGGAGCTGGGATACGAGGACAAGGAGCTGGGATATGGGGACAAGGAGCTGGGATATGGGGACAAGGAGCTGGGATACGAGGACAAGGAGCTGGGATATGAGGACAAGGAGCTGGGATACGAGGACAAGGAGCTGGGATATGGGGACAAGGAGCTGGGATACGAGGACAAGGAGCTGGGATACGAGGACAAGGAGCTGGGATACGAGGACAAGGAGCTGGGATATGGGGACAAGGAGCTGGGATACGAGGACAAGGAGCTGGGATATGAGGACAAGGAGCTGGGATACGAGGACAAGGAGCTGGGGTATGAGGACAAGGAGCTGGGGTATGAGGACAAGGAGCTGGGGTATGAGGACAAGGAGCTGGGGTATGAGGACAAGGAGCTGGGATATGAGGACAAGGAGCTGGGATACGAGGACAAGGAGCTGGGATATGGGGACAAGGAGCTGGGATACGAGGACAAGGAGCTGGGGTATGAGGACAAGGAGCTGGGGTATGAGGACAAGGAGCTGGGGTATGAGGACAAGGAGCTGGGGTATGAGGACAAGGAGCTGGGGTATGAGGACAAGGAGCTGGGGTATGAGGACAAGGAGCTGGGGTATGAGGACAAGGAGCTGGGATACGAGGACAAGGAGCTGGGGTATGAGGACAAGGAGCTGGGATACGAGGACAAGGAGCTGGGATACGAGGACAAGGAGCTGGGATACGAGGACAAGGAGCTGAGATATGAGGACAAGGAGCTGGGGTATGAGTACAAGGAGCTGGGATACGAGGACAAGGAGCTGGGATATGAGTACAAGGAGCTGGGATACGAGGACGAGGAGCTAGGACACGGCCAATAAGGAGTTAGGATATGAGGACGGATTGAAGGAACGCTTCCCAAACCGCTTTGATCATCGGGGATCGAACGCGGACTCTGTAAGGCGCGGGGCTCTCCGAGTGGCTGGACTGTCACGAGGTAGAGACAGAAGAACGCGTGGAAGCGCGCGTTTAATGGTCTGTGTTCTCTGTGTTAATGTCTGTGTTAATGGTCAGATGGTTCTCTCTGCCTCCCAGCTGGTTCTCTCTGCCTCTCAGATGGTGCTCTCTGCCTCTCAGATGGTTCTCTCTGCCTCCCAGCTGGTTCTCTCTGCCTCCCAGCTGGTTCTCTCTGCCTCTTAGCTGGTTCTCTCTGCCTCTCAGATGGTTCTCTCTGCCTCTCAGATGGTTCTATCTGCCTCTCAGATGGTTCTCTCTGCCTCTCAGATGGTTCTATCTGCCTCTCAGATGGTTCTCTCTGCCTCTCAGATGGTGTTTTCTGCCTCTCAGATGGTTCTATCTGCCTCTCAGATGGTTCTCTCTACCTCTCAGATGGTTCTCTCTGCCTCCCAGGTGGTTCTCTCTGCCTCTCAGATGGTTCTCTCTGCCTCCAAGCTGGTTCTCTCTGCCTCCCAGATGGTTCTCTCTGCCTCTCAGATGGTTCTCTCTGCCTCTCAGATGGTTCTCTCTGCCTCCCATATGGTTATCTCTGCCTCCCAGCTGGTTCTCTCTGCCTCACAGATGGTTCTCTCTGCCTCTCAGATGGTTCTCTCTGCCTCTCAGATGGTTCTCTCTGCCTCTCAGATGGTTCTCTCTGCCTCCCAGCTGGTTCTCTCTGCCTCCCAGCTGGTTCTCTCTGCCTCTCAGATGGTTCTCTCTGCCTCTCAGATGGTTCTCTCTGCCTCTCAGATGGTTCTCGCTGCCTCTCAGCTGGTTCTCTCTGCCTCCTAGCTGGTTCTCTCTGTCTCCCAGCTGGTTCTCTCTGCCTCTCAGATGGTTCTCGCTGCCTCCCAGCTGGTTCTCTCTGCCTCCCAGCTGGTTCTCTCTGCCTCCCAGCTGGTTCTCTCTGCCTCCCAGCTGGTTCTCTCTGCCTCCCAGCTGGTTCTCTCTGCCTCCCAGCTGGTTCTCTCTGCCTCCCAGCTGGTTCTCTCTGCCTCCCAGCTGGTTCTCTCTGCCTCCCAGCTGGTTCTCTCTGCCTCCCAGCTGGTTCTCTCTGCCTCCCAGCTGGTTCTCTCTGCCTCCCAGCTGGTTCTCTCTGCCTCCCAGCTGGTTCTCTCTGCCTCTCAGGTGGTTCTCTCTGCCTCTCAGCTGGTGCTCTCTGGCTCTCAGATGGTCACTGAGGATACTAATTACCATTCAACACAGTGCTAATCTAACTGGGATATGCAAATGAGTAGCAAAAGCCGTAGAGAACAGGTGATTAAATTTGGGTTTTGGGAAAGACGTTTGACTCTTCAGTGACTTGAAGCCTGTCAATAGGGGGCGCCTGACAGCTGAGTGGACAACGCTTCGGATTCGTAGTCCTGACGTTCCTGGTTCGGTCCCCGGTGGAGGCGGAAACAAATTGGGCCTAGTTTCGTTTAACCTGATGCTCCTGTTCACCTAGTAGTCAATAGGTACCTGGGAGTTAGACAGTTGCTACGGGCTGCTTCCTGGGGGTGTGTGTAACAAAAAGGATGCCTGGTCGAGGACCGGGCCGCGGGGACGCTAAGCCCCGGAACCATCTCAAGATAACCTCAAGATAACCTCAAGATAACCAGGTGCTTACCCTAGCTGGCAGGGTCAGCTAAGAGGTATTAAAGCTGGGTTATTTCAAGGGAAGGGGAATATATCAGGGGGAAAGCGCCAAGCCGTTACAACTATATAGCACTTGGAAGGTGTCAGGATAAGGATTTGGGACGAGACGGAGTCAACCACTTGGTGGGCGGTCGGGGAATTGAACGCCGACCTGCATGACGCTCTACCGTCGCTCTACCGTCCACCGCAAGTGGTTGGGCAAGGTATCAGTTGAGGGAACATCTTGCGTTGTCATCGGCTGCCTCGCCTTGGCTGCCTTGTTAATTAACCTGACCCTTGTGTTTATATGTAATTGAATCGCTTATTATACAACTGCATTGTTGTGAAGATTTGATATTTGAGTGTAATTTAGTCCTTCTTGTAGCTCTTGTTATGTTGTAGTTTCCCTTAGCATCTCTCCCAGCATCTGTTGTGTAGCATCTCTCCCAGCATCTCTCCCAGCATCTGTTGTCTAGCATCTCTCCCAGCATCTGTTGTCTAGCATCTCTCCCAGCATCTGTTGTCTAGCATCTCTCCCAGCATCTGTTGTCTAGCATCTCTCCCAGCATCTGTTGTCTAGCATCTCTCCCAGCATCTGTTGTCTAGCATCTCTCCCAGCATCTGTTGTCTAGCATCTCTCCCAGCATCTCTCCCAGCATCTGTTGTGTAGCATCTCTCCCAGCATCTCTCCCAGCATCTGTTGTCTAGCATCTCTCCCAGCATCTGTTGTCTAGCATCTCTCCCAGCATCTCTCCCAGCATCTGTTGTCTAGCATCTCTCCCAGCATCTGTTGTCTAGCATCTCTCCCAGCATCTGTTGTCTAGCATCTCTCCCAGCATCTGTTGTCTAGCATCTCTCCCAGCATCTGTTGTCTAGCATCTCTCCCAGCATCTGTTGTCTAGCATCTCTCCCAGCATCTGTTGTCTAGCATCTCTCCCAGCATCTGTTGTCTAGCATCTCTCCCAGCATCTGTTGTCTAGCATCTCTCCCAGCATCTGTTGTCTAGCATCTCTCCCAGCATCTGTTGTCTAGCATCTCTCCCAGCATCTGTTGTCTAGCATCTCTCCCAGCATCTGTTGTGTAGCATCTCTCCCAGCATCTGTTGTCTAGCATCTCTCCCAGCATCTGTTGTCTAGCATCTCTCCAGCATCTGTTGTCTAGCATCTCTCCCAGCATCTATCCCAGCATCTCTCCCAGCATCTGTTGTCTAGCATCTCTCGCAGCATCTGTTGTCTAGCATCTCTCCCAGCATCTGTTGTCTAGCATCTCTCCCAGCATCTGTTGTCTAGCATCTCTCCCAGCATCTGTGTGTCTAGCATCTCTCCCAGCATCTGTTGTCTAGCATCTCTCCCAGCATCTGTTGTCTAGCATCTCTCCCAGCATCTGTTGTCTAGCATCTCTCCCAGCATCTGTTGTCTAGCATCTCTCCCAGCATCTGTTGTCTAGCATCTCTCCCAGCATCTGTTGTCTAGCATCTCTCCAGCATCTGTTGTCTAGCATCTCTCCCAGCATCTGTTGTCTAGCATCTCTCCCAGCATCTGTTGTGTAGCATCTCTCCAGCATCTGTTGTGTAGCATCTCTCCCAGCATCTGTTGTGTAGCATCTCTCCCAGCATCTGTTGTGTAGCATCTCTCCCAGCATCTGTTGTCTAGCATCTCTCCCAGCATCTGTTGTGTAGCATCTCTCCCAGCATCTGTTGTCTAGCATCTCTCCCAGCATCTGTCCCAGCATCTGTTGTCTAGCATCTCTCCCAGCATCTGTGTCTAGCATCTCTCCCAGCATCTGTTGTGTAGCATCTCTCCCAGCATCTGTTGTCTAGCATCTCTCCCAGCATCTGTCCCAGCATCTGTTGTCTAGCATCTCTCCCAGCATCTGTTGTCTAGCATCTCTCCCAGCATCTGTTGTCTAGCATCTCTCCCAGCATCTGTTGTCTAGCATCTCTCCCAGCATCTGTTGTCTAGCATCTCTCCCAGCATCTGTTGTGTAGCATCTCTCCCAGCATCTCTCCCAGCATCTGTTGTCTAGCATCTCTCCCAGCATCTGTTGTCTAGCATCTCTCCCAGCATCTCTCCCAGCATCTGTTGTGTAGCATCTCTCCCAGCATCTCTCCCAGCATCTGTTGTCTAGCATCTCTCCCAGCATCTGTTGTGTAGCATCTCTCCCAGCATCTCTCCCAGCATCTGTTGTCTAGCATCTCTCCCAGCATCTGTTGTCTAGCATCTCTCCCAGCATCTCTCCCAGCATCTGTTGTGTAGCATCTCTCCCAGCATCTCTCCCAGCATCTGTTGTCTAGCATCTCTCCCAGCATCACGTCATGTTCCATCATGTCTTCTCGGCGCCATTCTTCGAATCAGTTTCCTTGCTCCTTTGCTGTAGTATTCCTCTCTTCCTCTGCTCCTCCTCCTCCTCCTCCTCCTCTCCCCCAACACACCAAGATGTTATCTCTCCCTAATTCACCGACGCCGGTCGGCCGCAGTGACTCAACTGTTTTTGCGAAAGTAATTACAGTTATGTTCTGGAGGCCTGGTTATGGGCGTCTTAGTTTGTAATGTTGGGAGTCCTTTGCTTCTTGCTCAGGTGCACTGAGGAGGGGGGTGGTCGTCTTGGGGTGGGGGTGGGGGGGGTGTGTGGGGGGTGTGGGGTGGATGTTGGGGGGGAGGGGTGGATGTTAGGGTGTGTGGGTGGGTGGATGTTAGGGTGTGTGGGGTGGATGTTGGGGGGGGGGGAGGGGTGGGGTGGGTGTGGGGTGGATGTGGGGTGTGCATTGGTCTGTGGATAAGATGGCCTCTGTAAACACCTACATGTACTCACTTATTTGAGTTTGCTGGGTTGAGTTTCAGCTCTCTGGACCCGCCACCCTTCCGGCATCCGGTTACCTGTTGTGTTATCCCCCCTTCACCCTCTCCCTCCCCCCCCCCTTCAAGTCCTTACTAGATCTACTGTTTAAAAAGTTTGACTTGAGACGTCACACATTCACCTAGCAGTAAAAACATCCCCCGGGATCTAAACAGCTGTAGTGGGATGCATCCGGAAAAAAAGGTCAGGCGTTGCTCTAGGAGAGAGGGGGGGGGGTAGGGGGGGTGGGTGGGGGGGTAGGTATATAAGTCTAACAGGATTCTTGTCACTGACAATGGGAACTAGTCCTTATGTCTCATTTATATCTGCAACTCTCAGCCATTCGCCCCTTGTTCTGTTGTTTCTCACTCTAGGAGTATTTCAGCCCTTTTTTTTCTCTCTCTCTCTTGGCGAGCCGCTTGGACGGGTTGGTATACTGCGATGGCCTCGCTCTTTTCCTGGTCAGCGTTCAATCCCCGAAGGTGCGGGTGGTTGGGCACATTTCCATCATGTAGGCCTTTTCCAGCGCCTATATTGTTATCATAGACTTTCCATGTGCTATGTAGTTATACTGACTATCTTGAGGTTATCTTGAGATGATTTCGGGGCTTAGTGTCCCCGTGGCCCGGTCATCGACCAGGCCTCCACCCCAAGAAAGCAGCCCGTGGCAGCTGACTAACTCCCAAGTACCTATTTACGGCTAGGTAACAGGGGCATCAGGGTGAAAGAAACTCTGCCCATTGTTTTTCGCCGGCGCCGGGATCGAACCCAGGACCACAGGATCACGAGTCCAGTATTCTGTCCGCTCAGCCACCGGCTCCCGCTTAGGGCTTTCACCTCATAATTACCTGATTTACCTGAGGGGCCACTAACCTAGTCGCCTCGACCAGGACAGGAAGCCGCGGTTTGTCGAACGTCATTTGCCTTGATGATTTTTTCCAGCTGTGTTTTTAAAACCCCAATCTAGTTTTGGTATTTACGGCTTCGGCGGGTAGGCGGTTCCACGGGTTAATAACCCAATGGGTGAAAAAAAGCGTCTCCTGTTCTCAGTTCTACTAATTAACTTATACCTGTTCGCTCAATGTTCTCTCGGGGTTCATTTACCTTAGTTATGAGACAGTGTTTGTAACTTCTGAAGACCCCATGTTGTAGCTGCATTATGTAATGTTGGTCTCACGTCCGTTGTGCACAGTGTCATCTAGTTTCTTAAGGCTGCTTAGATATTTACTGAATTTTGGTTAGGTATTACGGTACCGAACTTAATGAAACTGGTTTGTGTGTGAGTGTGTGTGTGTGTGTGTGAGTGTGTGTGTGTGTGTGTGTGTGTGTGTGTGTGTGTGTGTGTGTGAGTGTGTGTGTGTGTGTGTGTGTGGTGTGTGTGTGTGTGTGTGTGGTGTGTGTGTGTGTGTGTGTGTTGTGTGTGTGTGTGTGGTGTATGTGTGTGTGTGTGTGTGTGTGTGTGTGTGTGTACTCACCTAGTTGTGCTTGCGGGGGTTGAGGTCTGGCTCTTTGGTCCCGCCTCTCAACCGTCAATCAACTGGTGTACAGGTTCCTGAGCCTATTGGGCTCTATCATATCTACATTTGAAACTGTGTATGGAGTCAGCCTCCACCACATCACTTCCTAATGCATTCCATCCGTTAACTACTCTGACACTGAAAAAATTCTTTCTAGCGTCTCTGTGGCTCATCTGGGTACTAAGTTTCCACCTGTGTCCTCTTGTTGGTGTTCCACCCGTGCTGAAGAGTTTGTCTTTGTCCACCCTGTCAATTCCCCTGAGAATTTTGTAGGTGGTTATCATGTCTCCCCATACTCTTCTGTTTTCCAGGGATGTGAGGTTCAGCTCCTTTAGAGTTCCCTCGGTATTCATTCCTCTCAGTTCCGGGACGAGCCTGGTGGCATACCGCTGAATCTTCTCTAACTTTGTCTTGTGTTTAACTAGGTATAGACTCCAGGCTGGAGCTGCATACTCCAGGATTGGTCTGACATAAGTGGTATACAGGGTCCTGACCCGCCAAACACACACCGAAACTACGACGTTGGTACAACGTTCGAACAAGTTTTAACACCACCTAACCAGTTATAACAACCAAGATAGCAAGTTGTAACAACGTTCTAATACGTCATAAACACGTTAAGCCAAGATGTAACAACTTTATTACAAGTTGGAACAAGCGGAAAATGGAGACAATTTCGGTTTGTGTTTCCAGGGGAACGATTCCTTACACAAGTTTCTAAAGGCAGTTCTCATGTTGGCCAGTCTAGCATATGCCGCTGATGATATTCTTTTGATGTGGGCTTCTGGGGACAGGTTCGGTGTGATATCAACCCCCAGATCCTTCTCTCTATTTGACTCTTGCAGGATTTCACCTCCCAGATGGTACCTTGTGTTCAGCCTCCTGCTTCCTTCGCCTAATTTCATTACTATACACTTTCCTGAGTTGAACTTTAGCAGCCATTTTCTAGACCATTCCTCCAGTTTGTCCAGGTCATCCTGTAGTCTCTGTCTATCTTCATCCGTCTTGATTCTTCTCATAATTTTTGCATCATCAGGAAACATTGAGAGGAATGAGTCTATACCCTCCGGAAGATCGTTTACATATAGTAGAAACAGGATGGGTCCAAGTACTGAGCCCTGTGGGACTCCGCTGGTGACATCTCGCCACTCTGATGTCTCCCCCCTCACCGTTACTCGCTGTTTCCTGTTGCTTAAGTACTCCCTTTTCCACTGGAGCACCTTCCCTTTTACTCCTGCCTGTTGCTCCAACTTTTTTAACAGCCTTTTATGGGGTACTGTGTCAAAGACTTTCTAGCAGTCCAGGAAAATGCAGTCAGCCCACCCTTCCATTTCCTGCCTAATTTTTGTTGCCTGGACATAGAATTCTAGTAAACCTGTGAGGCACGATTTACCATCTCTGAACCCATGTTGGTGGTGCGTTACAAAGTTATTTCCCTCCAGATGCTCTACGAGCCTTTTCCTCACGATCTTCTCCATCACCTTGCATGGTATACAAGTTAGGGAAACTGGCCTGTAGTTCGATGCCTCTTGCCTGTCACCCTTCTTGTATATTGGGACTACATTAGCTGTCTTCCAACTTTCTGGTAGGTCTCTTGTTTCCAGTGACCTGTGTGACGATAATCTCTTTCAAGAGAGAGATTGAGCCTGCTCTTCCCTACATAAAGTTACTTACATATGTACAAAATAAGATGCTACCTTCAAGATACGTCTACCATAGCACAAAACTTTTTTACTAGGAGGCAAAACGTACCCCCAACTCCACACTCCCTCCACGGCTGGCTCGTCCGTCGTCAACCAGCAAACTACCATTCCCAGCCTGCCTGCTTCTGATTGGTGACAAGCCGACTGGACACCTGCACCTCCGCACCTCAGCGCCTCTACCTGAGTCGATGTCTGGGCTTGAACCAGTCATTGAAGTCAGAATATCCTTGTGCTCTCAAGCTGTGAACAACTAACTGATACACGTCCTGTTTATCGGTGGAGGTTCTAAGCTAGCTCCCATATTCTCAGCACCATTATTATATTTTTGGCTTTATATTATTCCTAGAGTAAATTATCCCTTTTCTTCATTTTTATGTTTTATTTTTTTACTTGTTTGTTCGCACTGTACATAGCCAAGGGATTGTCTTTGTTTAAATTTGTTTTCCAGTTAATTAAATTTCATTGTTCATTCTGTGTGTTTTGCGTGTCTTCCCTTACTTTACCATAGACAACAGCCAGCAGTCTCTTTTTTTTTTGTAAAGTGACAGGCATTGACACCAGCCATTAGGAAGACTGCCGAACATCTACACTCCTCATTTTCCCGTAACACCTGTTTATACACCAGAGAGAGTGGCACACTTAGTGCTTCTGCACCTTCCTTAGTGTCCACGGTGAGATTCTGTCAGGCCCAAGCCTTTGTCATATCCAGCTCCAACAGACACCTTTTGACCTCATCACTGGTGAGGTCAATTCCTCTAAGGTTGTTTGGTTTGCCTCTGTATGTGTACTCACCTGTTTGTGCTTGCAGAGGTTGAGCTTTGGCTCTTGGTTCCGCCTCTCACTGTCAATCAACTGGTGTACAGATTCCTGAGCCTACTGGGCTCTATCATATCTACATTTGAAACGTTCTATGGAGTCAGCCTCCACCACATCACTGCCTAATGCAATTCATCCGTTATTTACGGGCTCACCATAGCCCGTGCTACTTAGAACTTTTTGTTCCAAGTAGCGAAGTCTTAAACAACAACAATACTCTGACTCTGAAAAAGTTCCTTCTAACGTCTCTGTGCTCATGTGGGTCTCAGTTTCAGTTTCCACCTGTGTCCCGTTGTTCGCGTCCCGCCAGTGTTTAATAGTTTATCCTTGTTTACCTGTCGATTCCCCTGGATTTTGTAGGTTGTGATCATGTCTCCCCTTACTCTTCTGTCTTCCTTGTGTGTGTGTGTGTACTCACTTAATTGTACTCCCAATTGTGCTTGCGGGGGTTGAGCTCTGGCTCTTTGGTCCCTCCTCTCAACCGTCAATCAACTGGTGTACAGATACCTGAGCCTACTGGGCTCTATCATATCTACACATGAAACTGTGTATGGAGTCAGCCTCCACCACATCACTTCCTAATGCATTCCATTTGTCAACCACTCTGACACTAAAAAAGTTCTTTCTAATATCCCTGTGGCTCTTTGGGCACTCAGTTTCAACCTGTGTCCCCTTGTGCGTGTGCCCCTTGTGTTAAATAACCTGTCTTTATCTACCCTATCAAATACCTTGAGAATCTTAAATGTGGTG
>WNGS01166226.1:18521853-18539060 GCA_020271785.1 Procambarus virginalis | reverse complement strand
AGGTGAGTGGATAAAGCCTCGTTTTTCAGCCTGGGGTCCGCGGTTAAGGGTCTCCAACAGCCCAGGTGACTGGCATGCAGATGAAAAGTCACAATAACGTGGCTGAAAAATGTTGACCAATTCACACACTAGATATTGAAGAGACGACGACGTTTCGTCCATCTTGGACCATTATCAAGTCGACTGTGATGAGACGGGGTTACCTTGCAAGGGGGGAGCCTTGCAAGGGAGGAACCTTTGCAATACGGAAGGAATTCAAAAGAAACGCTGTCTGGCTTCCTCGAAGCTTATCATCGCTTGAAAGATACGTTTTCATTTGTTTGATATTACTCTTTAGTGAAGACTTTCTTATCAGCTGTGATAGGCAGGATGGCGTCTACAGGTAAAGCTCTATCACTGAACGGAGTTTACAACCACGTGGGTGTACAGTGTACACTCCAAGTGGTGTGGTAAACTGTGTATACACTGTTGACCTGACTAAGGGCGTGGCGGCCAGGGTCACCTGACTGAACCCGACCTCTTGGGATCAACATTTCCTGGTCTCATTTGATTGATCGATACTGGTATGATACTAGTCTTCGTGGGTATCGCGGTCGACGCCCTAGTTCCCCTGATAGTGGCACCCTATACCCTCCTGGGTATAAGGGATTGGGTCAACACCTTATTGAAGTACAACCAATCATTTCTGAAATAATCAGGCCATTAATCGCTATTTTCAGAGATCAACACAATTGGTGATCAAATATAAATAAATTAACTTTTAAGACGAAAGGAAACCGCAGAGGGATGTTGTTTGCGGTTACCCTGCGATGATTTCGGGGTTCAACGCCCCCGCGGCCCGGTCCACGACCAAGCCGAGGGCGTGAAACTAGTGTGAAACTTATTTGCTATCGCGGCCAAATTCATCTGCTTCCTTTAAGACGTTAAAAATAAAAATAAAATCCACAGGAAGCAGCATAGGTTCGATATATTATTGAATAATAATAAGATTGAATAATATATCGTTTATTGCCCGGTGTTGCAGCATCGAGGCTTCGTGACAGCTCTTGTCAAGAGTCATGATTTGACACCTTGTGACACACAGCTTCAGTTTAGTATTGAGTTGACGGGAGTACCTGTAGGCCGGGAACCAAGCCTAGAGTGTGCAATTCATTGCAGAAAGGCGCTGTTAAAACATGTGTGTTTAATACCTGTTAAAACATGTGTGTTTAATACCTGTTAAAACATGTGTTTAATACCTGTTAAAACATGTGTGTTTAATACCTGTTAAAACATGTGTTTAATACCTGTTGAAACGTGTGTGTTTAATACCTGTTAAAACATGTGTTTAATACCTGTTGAAACGTTTTATTACGTGTTAAAACATGTGTTTTATTACCTGTTAAAACATGTGTTTTAATACCTGTTGAAACATGTGTGTTTAATACCTGTTAAAACATGTGTGTTTAATACCTGTTAAAACATGTGTGTTTAATACCTGTTAAAACATGTGTGTTTAATACCTGTTAAACATGTGTGTTTAATACCTGTTAAAACATGTGTGTTTAATACCTGTTAAAACATGTGTGTTTAATACCTGTTAAAACATGTGTGTTTAATACCTGTTAAAACATGTGTGTTTAATACCTGTTAAAACGTGTCTGTTTAATACCTGTTAAACATGTGTTTAATACCTGTTAAAACATGTGTGTTTAATACCTGTTAAAACATGTGTGTTTAATACCTGTTAAAACATGTGTGTTTAATACTCTATCTTGAGGTTATCTTGAGATGACTTCGGGGCTTAGCGTCCCCGCGGCCCGGTCCTCGACCAGGCCTCCTTTTTGTTACACATCCCCAGGAAGCAGCCCGTAGCAGCTGTCTAACTCCCAGGTACCTATTTACTGCTAGGTGAACAGGGGCATCACGATGAAAGAAACTGTCCATTTGTGTCTGTCCTTCACCGGGGATCGAACCGGGAACCTCGGGACTACGAATCCCGAGCGCTGCCCACTCAGCCGTCAGGCCCCCCCCCCCTCAGATGGTACTAATGAAGAAATATAACTTATTTACTCACTATATAAATATTAGAGTTGTACAATGGGATCGAACCCGCGGCCCGGAACACCTCACACGCACTCACAACCAACTGGACCATGATGAGCTAAAAGGTATATCGACCACCCCATCTTCGGTCCCATCTCTGTCCCATCCCATCCCATCTCAAGGCTACGAAGGTTAGTCTGAAGGATACCGTAAAGGGGAGGGACCTTGTTGGGTAAGAAGTATACCCATAGGGTATACTGTAACCCTTGTTGTGTAAGAGGTATACCCATGGTCAGAGGCACGTTAAGAAACATCTGACGAAATCTCTCAATGGTCGCTATGAATTTATGTATGAATTCATCGCACGTATACATACATATCCAGGATGGGTTGTAGCCACGTGTATGGTTGATTGTTGACTTTTGGTGTTAAGGTAAACCAGGATATTTGTTTACCTGCGTCTGGGTTCATGATGCCTGGGACGTCAAGGAGCCACCTCCAAGCTGGGACGTCATGGGGCCACCTCCAAGCTGGGACATCAAGTGGAGATGTCTCTCTTGCATACTCAAAAAGAGAGGGAACTGGCGTCTCATGGAAGATTTTGCAACCGCTGCTGCCAAGAAAGCGTGAGATTCGCCTTAAGGCAGCATAAGTTTCTTGGCTTGCTTGCTTTCTTGCTTAAGCACACATGACTTTTCAAGATATTAGCTTTGTCATTTAATGCTAAATTATTGCCATTCATGTCTATACCTGACCCAGATGCAAGATCATGCAGTCTTGGATGTGTAATCACTTAGACCAACTGGCCAATCAACACACACACATGTAAGAAGCAACGGTCAAGAAGTCATATATAACTTCTTATACCTGCCTCCTCCTTATACCTGACTTCAGCCTGGTGTCTCCCAGCGGGATACCTGGCTCCCCTTGGCTTCCTATTCTTCGATGTGCCCCCAGGATCGAACCCACAACTTCCTGTTACTAGGGACTAGAGCCGTTCAACCCAAACACCTCTGTCCTCCGAGGGGACACGGGGGATTGAGCTCGGAATCTTCCCGTTACGAACCGACTGCGTGTCACTCGCATGTCACATGTCACCAACAAATAGGTTTCATTACACAAATTCACTGTACATTATTTTCCTGTGGGAAAATAACATGTAATTTCTGTAGTTATAAACTGTTTACTCAAGAATTAGATTTAGATTTAGAAGTTACAGTTAGCAATTGCTTTAGAATCATTACAGGTGTTCAATTCAGAATTAGAAACTATTTCAGTATACCAGGTTATGCAATTCATTACTTCAAGATAACCTTAAGATAACTTCAAGATAATTCTCAAGGTAACCTTAACATAACCTCAAGATAACCTCAACATAATCTCAAGATAACCTCAAGATAATCTCAAGATAACCTCAAGATAATCTCAAGATAACCTCAACATAATCTCAAGATAACCTCAAGATAACCTCAACATAATCTCAAGATAACCTCAACATAATCTCAAGATAACCTCAAGATAACCTTAACATAACCTCAAGATAACCTCAACATAATCTCAAGATAACCTCAACATGATCTCAAGATAACCTCAACATAATTTCAAGATAACCTCAAGATAACCTAAAGATAACCTCAAGATAACCTCAACATGATCTCAAGATAACCTCAAGATAACCTCAACATAATCTCAAGATAACCTCAAGATAGCCTCAAGATAATCTCAAGATAACCTCAAGATAACCTCAAGATATAACAGCTGCATTAAACAGGTGTAAAACGTAAATTAAATCTGCATTCTTGGCATGAAGTGAGTAGTATTTAGTCTACACCAACAAAATGTGTATAATATAGACTGCTGTAGTCTGCTGTAGTCTGCTGTAGACTGTTGTAGTCTGCTGTAGTCTGCTGTAGACTGCTGTAATCTGCTGTAGTCTGCTGTAGACTGTTGTAGTCTGCTGTAGACTGCTGTAGTCTGCTGTAGACTGCTGTAGTCTGCTGTAGTCTGCTGTAGACTGCTGTAGTCTGCTGTAGACTGCTTTAGTCTTCTGTAGACTGCTGTAGTCTGCTGTAGACTGCTGTAGACTGCTGTAGTCTGCTGTAGTCTGCTGTAGACTGCTGTAGTCTGCTGTAGTCTGCTGTAGACTGCTGTAGTCTGCTGTAGACCGCTGTAGACTGCTGTAGTCTGCTGTAGACCGCTATAGACTGCTGTAGTCTGCTGTAGTCTGCTGTAGACCGCTGTAGACTGCTGTAGTCTGCTGTAGTCTGATGTAGTCTGCTGTAGTCTGCTGTAGTCTGCTGTAGACCGCTGTAGTCTGCTGTAGTACACCAGTTAACAACACGAGGGATACAGGTAACAGCAGATGGCCCATTAAGACTATATGAAGCGACTCCTGTTTATGTCCAACCCAAATCACCAGAGATCGTTCGGCTTAGATCAAAAGCTGTAGTTGGATTTCTAACCATCGTATTTGGTGATAATTAAGGAAGCAGTTCCAGAAGATATGTTGAACTTACCTGGCGATGATTTCGGGGCTCAATGTCTTCGCGGCCCGGTCTTCGATCAGGCCTCCTCCACGTTGAAGTGAACTATCAGTTGGCTTAATGGTCGACAACCGTACCTCACAACCGGGTTTGATCCCAAGCCAAAAAAAAGTGGGGTTTGTTTCCTTTCACCTCATGCCTCTTTTCACCTAATAGGATAAGTACCTCGGGGGGGGGGGTGTGTTGCCTTAATAGGACTAAGGTGCAGGCTTCCTGTCCCCCAGACGACGGTCATTTAGCTATACTTGCTGACTGGAATGCTCTCCACTTATAGCCGGAATTTATCAAGCTTTTTCCCCACCAATTGCGAAACCTGTACATCTTTTTTTTTGTAATCATGGCGGCTTTGTTTACATTTATTCGACAGTTCGCGAGCTTCACAACCCACGAAGGTGTTGACCTCTGGACACCTTCCCCTCCTACGTCTCCTTTCATCTACACCTTCCCCTATTTACACCTCCCCCACCCTCCATTTACACCCCTATCTACACCACCTCCCCCTCATCTACACCCCACATCTACACCCCCTCATCTACACCCCACATCTACACCCCCTCATCTACACCCCCACATCTACAACCCCCACATCTACAACCCCTTATCTACAACCCCTCATCTACACCCCCACATCTACAACCCCCACATCTACAACCCCTCATCTACAACCCCTCATCTACACCCCCACATCTACACCTGCCAGCCCTGGGCCGAAGAAGGAGGTCGTACAGTAACCTTGACCATGGAGGTGCAGGCTCGAGTTTGTTGTGGTGGTCGGGAGGACGGCGCTTGTCTTCTGGCATGTGTTTTAACGGGTGTGTGTGTGTTGTTGGCGTTGGCGTTCTTTGAGTCCTTTGGGAATCGTTCTCTGTCTTCTTTGCGGTCTTTGAGTATCGTTCTTATTCTTCTTTGCGGCCTTTGAGTATCGTTCTTAGTCTTCTTTGCGGTCTTTGAGTATCGTTCTTAGTCTTCTTTGCGGCCTTTGAGTATCGTTCTTAGTCTTCTTTGCGGCCTTTGAGTATCGTTCTTAGTCTTCTTTGCGGTCTTTCAGTATCGTTCTTAGTCTTCTTTGCGGCCTTTGAGTATCGTTCTTAGTCTTCTTTGCGGTCTTTCAGTATCGTTCTTAGTCTTCTTTGCGGCCTTTGAGTATCGTTCTTAGTCTTCTTTGTGGTCTTTGAGTATCGTTCTTAGTCTTCTTTGTGGTCTTTGAGTATCGTTCTTAGTCTTCTTTGTGGCCTCTGAGCATCGTTCTTTGTCCGTGTTTCCTTTTCGTTCAGTCTTTGAAAGAAAGACTGAACACCCGAGTCAGTCTTTCTCTTCTCCAAGTGTCTGGCTGTGAACATTTGAAGGGTATATAATGTGCTCCAAGTAGTTGAGAACACATGAGGTGTGGTCCCATGTTCTTCCAGGTGACTTCATTTCCTGAAGCTCAATGGTGCGTTTGCAACGGCAGAACACGAGGGCTTGCCAGCGGCTGTTGATTGCAACAACAACAAAAACACACTAGCGTTAATGTGGGGCAAGTAGTTTCACCGGCGGACGACGACGCTCACCGCCAGCAACAACAGGAGCCCCAACAACAACAGGAGCCCCAGCAACAACAGGAGTCCCAGCAACAACAGGAGCCCCAGCAACAACAGGAGCCCCAACAACAACAGGAGTCCCAGCAACAACAGGAGCCCCAGCAACAACAGGAGTCCCAGCAACAACAGGAGCCCCAGCAACAACAGGAGCCCCAGCAACAACAGGAGTCCCAACAACAACAGGAGCCCCAGCAACAACAGGAGTCCCAGCAACAACAGGAGCCCCAGCAACAACAGGAGTCCCAGCAACAACAGGAGCCCCAGCAACAACAGGAGCCCCAGCAACAACAGGAGCCCCAACAACAACAGGAGCCCCAGCAACAACAGGAGTCCCAGCAACAACAGGAGCCCCAGCAACAACAGGAGCCCCAACAACAACAGGAGCCCCAGCAACAACAGGATCCCCAGCAACAACAGGAGCCCCAACAACAACAGGAGCCCCAGCAACAACAGGATCCCCAGCAACAACAGGAGCCCCAGCAACAACAGGATCCCCAGCAACAACAGGAGCCCCAGCAACAACAGGAGCCCCAGTAACAACAGGAGCCCCAGCAACAACACGAGCCCCAACAACAACAGTAGCCCCAGCAACAACAGGAGCCCCAACAACAACAGGAACCCCAGCAACAACAGGAGCCCCAACAACAACAGGAGCCCCAGCAACAACAGGAGCCCCAGCAACAACAGGAGCCCCAGCAACAACACGAGCCCCAGCAACAACAGGAGCCCCAGCAACAACAGGAGCCCCAGCAACAACAGTAGCCCCAACAACAACACGAGCCCCAACAACAACAGGAGCCCCAGCAACAACAGGAGCCCCAGCAACAACACGAGCCCCAGCAACAACAGGAGCCCCAGCAACAACAGGAGCCCCAGCAACAACAGTAGCCCCAACAACAACACGAGCCCCAACAACAACAGGAGCCCCAGCAACAACAATGGTTTCATCTTCAACAAGAGTGGAAACAATAGCAACATTGCTACTGTTAACACAATTAACAATAGCTAACACAATAAGCTAACTCAACATCTAACACAACCGCCAACACATGTCATAGACTCATAGCCTCCTTGTAAGCATAATTTTACAAGCGTGTCACGACCAGCATTCACTAATGGGCGTCTATGTCTTGCTAATTACGTCTCATCATCATATATTCAAGAAACTGGCTGGAAGTCCAAGTGGTAGATGCTGTTTAGTTTGGACTTAACAAGACGTTGGACTTTGTTCCACGTAAAGGAATTATATTGAGGGTTGAGGAGGGGTAGAAATAGCCTAAGCTACTCTATCCCTTTGAGATGTATTTCTTTCTTATCAAGTTCAAGTATAAACTTACTTGAACTTGAACTTGGTGGGTTGGAACACGCCACGCAGCATTGAATGCCTGATTCTAAACTGCTGTTTGTGTTAATACGAATTATTATTGGTTTTATTATGAAAAATATTATGACTGAGGTTCAGTAGGTGTTTGAGAACCGGTTTCAGGTGCTCTACTATGATCTCTATTATTTATACTATTTATATATAACAATATAAGAATGTAAAGGAAATTGCAGAAAGGTCTTGACATGGTGCTATTTATATGGAACCCTGACCCTTCAAGAAGCGATACACACACACACACACACACACACACACATATATATATATATATATATATATATATATATATATATATATATATATATATATATATATATATATATATATATATATATCTTGCGACTATAGTTCCGAATGGAAGGGCGTATTATACCAACACATCTACTCCCAACCCCGGCATATCGCTGCATACATAACAGCCACTATCCCCCCGCTGGACCTCAGGTGGGCTGCAATTTACCGCCCAGCGGGAGGGAGATGGAAGCGAAGATGTATATGTGAGATAAAACCTACCAACCTGGTCTTGACCGTACTGGCGTGAGGCTTAAGGTAGTTCCTTAAGATGCACCTGTCTACCCCCCCCCCCTCCAACCCCCCCTCTCAGGTGTGTGTAGGGGGGTGTTCCCCCCATCCCCCCCACTCACCCCGGCAACCCACGTCAATACACAATGAAAACACAAGAGCGTGATACGTCTGTGTGTGGGGGGTGGGGGGATTTGTGAAGCTATATCTTGGGATTGAACCCTCGTCTACACGGTGTATCTAAATAGGACCTGATACGAAGTGCCCAGTTCGAGTTTAAAATTGGTAAGACTAAACAATTTTCAGAGGGATTTGGCCTATTACCACTCTTCTTTGTGGCCAATAGGCCTACTGTACTATACTTTATGCCCATACGAGGCAGCTCCTATTGGCCCATACCAGGCAGCTCCTATTGGCCCATACGAGGCAGCTCCTATTGGTCCATACGAGGCAGCTCCTATTGGTCCATACGAGGCAGCTCCTATTGGTCCATACGAGGCAGCTCCTATTGGTCCATACGGGGCAGCTCCTATTGGTCCATACGAGGCAGCTCCTATTGACCCATACGAGGCAGCTCCTATTGGTCCATACGAGGCAGCTCCTATTGGTCCATACGAGGCAGCTCCTATTGGTCCATACGAGGCAGCTCCTATTGGTCCATACGAGGCAGCTCCTATTGACCCATACGAGGCAGTTCCTATTGGTCCATACGAGGCAGCTCCTATTGGTCCACACGAGGCAGCTCCTATTGGTCCATACGAGGCAGCTCCTATTGGTCCATACGAGGCAGCTCTTATTAAATCACTAATATATTGTTCTGTATCACAATGGTCTACGTATTCGGGTCACAACCGAGGGACCCGGGGGCAATTCCCGAGCAGGATAGAGACGATTAGGCACGTTTCCTGTCAGCTGATAGCCTCTTTTCAGCAAGTTGTTAAATAGGTAACTGTTGTGGGTGGCATCCCGCAGCAGTATTGTTGATCTAGGCCCTTTGGGAGCCTCGACAAGTGATGGCTTCCTGACCCCAACAACAGGGATACAGTGATTGTAACTGGCACTTAATATCCCCAGGTGCCGTTGCTAAACAGGTTCCCATTGATATCAAATGCTGTTATCTTATCTTGAGGTGATCTTGAGATGATTTCGGAGCTTAGTGTCCCCGCGGCCCGGTCCTCGTCATAGGTTTAAATGCTCTAGCTTTTGGATCTTTGGGCATTTCTTCTAGATCTGAAGAAATAATATGCTCTATATAGTAGTCATCCATCAGTCTCAGGAGACTATGGAGTTGCGCTCTGGTTGTCGGTCTGGAGTGGCCTCTCCAGGGCACAAAGCCAGGGTAGGTTGATACGAGGGAGAAGCTGTTACCCATGCAGCAGGTCCCCCCCCCCTCTCCAGGGCACAGAGCCAGGGTAGGTTGATACGGGGGAGAAGCTGTTACCCATGCAGCAGGTCCCCCCCCCCCTCTCCAGGGCACAGAGCCAGGGTAGGTTGATACGGGGGTGAAGCTGTTACACATGCAGCAGGTCCCCCCCCCCCTTCAGGGAGCAAAGCCAGGGTAGGTTGATACGGGGGAGAAGCTGTTACCCATGCAGCATGCCCCCCCCCTCCCCAGGGCACAAAGCCAGGGTATTTCTGTCTATATATATTTTCAGTATTTACTTAAAATAGTCCAAATTCACAGTCTGTAATCTCTTTCTTGTAAGCCTAATTGTTTAGTGTGTTTCCAGTGCCACGAGAGAATCATTGGATCAGAACGGTGTCGTGGAACCAGTGAACCCAAGACACCCACCTTAACCCACGAACCACGACGTGCTGAATGTTTTAAACCTGGCAGCCGCACGAGTCCACTTGAAGTCTGGCGGCCGGGAGCTGGAGCCAACCCAAGTTTTGCATAAAACCCGCCTGCACTCTGAGGTAGGTAGAGGGGCTCTCCACCAAGCACTCCTTACCATGTCGTGGTGCAGGGGTAAGGCGTGCGTCTGGGGGTGGCCCTGGACGGACCCAGGAAGCTGCCCGTAGCACCTGTCTAACTCCCAGGTACCTGTTTACTGCTAGGTGAATAGGAGCATCAGGGTGAAAGACACTGACCATTTTTGTTTCTCGCCGGCGCCGGGGATCGAACCCCGGTCCCCAGGATTACGAGTCCTGAGTGATGTCCACTGAGCCAGCAGGTGTGTGTGTGTGTGAGCAGTAAGGTTGTCCTGGTGGTATGGTAACGTTGTTCACCTGTGAGGAGTGATGAGTTGATGAGTCCAGCTGTGTGAGTCTTGCTAGGTGAGGCAGGGTGGTGAAGATGGTCGCTCTTGGGCGACGTCCTCAATGGCCCGCCTCCACTCCTCTTCCCCCCCCCCCACCACCTCCTCCTGCACCCCCTCCTCCTGCACCCCCTCCTCCTGCACCCCCTCCTCCTCCTCTCCCCCCGCCTCACGTGCCCGGCTCCTCCCCTCCAACACCAAACTTTCTTCCCTGAAGCATCTCTCTGGCGTCGACCAGTCGCTCCTCCAGGACCTAATGAGGGTAATCAGCTCATAACACCAGTGGTAACCAGCTGGGGAATAATACACTGTACCCGGCAAGCATACATCGTAACTACGGTGTTGTGACACAACGTTTTTGGGGACGGTATAACCTTCCTAAGTTACTGTGGACAGTGACCACGGATAGAGTCACCTTTGGCATCGGCAACTTTGGGGTGATAAGTTGGTTCAGGCTGCGACTTATACCATTGTGATGCAATCGGATTTATTAATTGAATTTGCTGAAAATGTTGCAAAGTTGGCAATTGTCACAGTGCAACTTGTCCTTGAAGACCAGGTCACAAATTTTTAGTAGAATACCAACATACTGGAGCGAAACGTACGGTAGGGAATGCAGAATAGTAAGGAGTAGAGGTGCCATAGGCACATTCAGAGAACACTGGACATTAAAGGTCCAGTGAGGAGTAGAGGTGCCATAGGCACACTCAGAGAACACTGTCTGGACATTAAAGGTCCAGTGAGGAGTAGAGGTGCCATAGGAAAACACTGTCTGAACATCAAAGGTCCGGTGAAGGGTAGAGGTGCCATAGGCACAATCAGAAAAGTGTCTGAACGTCAGAGGTCCACGGTTGTTCAACACCTTCCCAGCAAGCATTAGAAATATTGCTGGAACAAAGGTGGGTGTATTCCACGAGCACTTGAACAGGTTATTGCAAGAAGTGCCGGACCAACCAGACTGTAGTGTATATGTGGGCCGTCGGACCGCTCCAAACAACAGCCTGTTGGACCAAGTTATCACAATTCGAGCCTGGTCTCAGGCTGAGCTCGGGGGAGTAAAAGAACTCCCGAAACCTTCTTCAGGTAAGCTCCAGGCCTCCCAATAGAACGTCTCATTTTGACGTACACTCCACCTAAGGCTAAAAATCGTCGTACTAGAAAATGGAAGCGGCTCGCGAAATTGACATATTTCCCCGTTTTCTGTTTTGGGTCCTCTGGGAGATTAGGATAAGGGCACTTTAGTACGACGGTTTCTTGACGTTTGGGACACCTTAGGAGGACGGGCTGCTCAGTGGCAATACTTAAACATCTTAAAACTTCCTGTTGGCTATTATAATAACTGGGAATTTCGACAAATTGGTAAACAAGAGGTATTAAATGGATTAAATAGGCGTAATACCGATTGCCAAGATACACCGAACTCTTTAGTGTCTTCTTACGAAACATGTACATCTTTCCTCAACCTTTGATGGCTTAATTTACAATAGCTCACCTGGGGGCCAGATTCACGAAGCAGTTACGCAAGTACTTACGAACCTGGGGCGAGATTCACGAAGCAGTTACGCAAGTACTTATCAACAAGTTACAAGATAGTTAGCAACAAGTTAGAAGCAAGTTAGCAATAAGTCATTATAACTTTTTATGCTGGCTTGATATTTCTGGCTTTTCAGGTTGGCTTAATATGTGTTTGATGTGGTGTTTAAGCCCGAGTCCCGTACTGGCTTACATTTGTAATGCCGCCCACGGCACGGGGATGGGGTGCATAATAATTAAATGACAGATTTAATAAGATCTAACTAAGATTTAACGCAAGGTCTACGACGCCTGAGTGAGCTCGCACGTTTGTAAATCATATGTGTAAATCTGGGGGGGGGGTAACAAAAAGGAGGCCCTGGTCGAGGGACTGGGCCGCAGGGACGCTAAGCCCGAAATCATCTCAAGATAACCTCAAGATAACCCAGCATTGGGTCAAAGGATGTGTTATAGTCAAGATCACCGTCTCCTCCAAGATACTGACATGAAATAATTTCCGGGTTCGATCCCCGGAAATTGAAATCGAGATTTGGAGGATGTTGATCCGGACAATTTCTTCCAAAGGTCGGACGTAACACAAACAAGGAGCCACGGGTTCAAGCTCAACAAGCCACAGTGTTGGACTGAGAACAGGAGATGCTTCTTCACTCGTAGGGTTGTAAACCTTTGGAACCGCCTACCCGCCGAAGCTGTATTTTAAAACTCCGTTGGAGTTTTAAAATACAGCTGGAAAAGATCAACTGGGCAAATAGGGGGGAGGGGGACTTTGACAAGAAAGGGGGGTGGAGTGGGGCCTTCCTGTCCTTATAGAGGCCACTGGTATTAGTGGCCCTCAGGTAAATTCAGGTAAATGAAAGTTCCTTTTGTGTAATACATTCAGAAACTGTCTCAATAGGAACGGTTATGTGCGCATTTGTGACTGCTTACTAGCCGCTTGCTGGCGGCTAGTTCTCCAAGTTGTTCTGTTCTCCTTACACATGTGATACTGTCCTTCCCCTCCACCCAAACGCATCTGACGAGGAATGTAAAAACGAACAACCCAGCGGGTTTTCTTCCTATTGGGGAGTGTTGTACATGCTGCTATGGCGGTGTGTGTCCACTCACAGGATGAGTGGCGCTGCCCAATACTGTCACTATGGTGGTGTGTGTCCACTCACAGGATGAGTGACGCTGCCCAATACTGTCACTATGGCGGTGTGTCCACTCACAGGATGAGTGACGCTGCCCAATACTGTCACTATGACGGTGTGTCCACTCACAGGATGAGTGACGCTGCCCAATACTGTCACTATGGCGGTGTGTCCACTCACAGGATGAGTGACGCTGCCCCATACTGTCACTATGGCGGTGTGTCCACTCACAAGATGAGTGACGCTGCCCAATACTGTCACTATGGCGGTGTGTCCACTCACAGGATGAGTGACGCTGCCCAATACTGTCACTATGGCGGTGTGTCCACTCACAGGATGAGTGACGCTGCCCAATACTGTCACTATGGCGGTGTGTCCACTCACAGGATGAGTGGCGCTGCCCAATACTGTCACTATGGTGGCGTGTCCACTCACAGGATGAGTGGCACTGCCAAATAAACTTGCCCCTCGGGGCAAAATTTAAGAGGAACGCAGGCACCTACAAGAAGACCTTGACACACTCCAGCAGTGATGCAAACAAATGGTTGCTGGAGTTCAATCCCAACAAGTGTAAGGTAATGAAGATGGGGGAAGGGAGAATGGAGACCAGGAGGTGTGTACACCATAAGGGGAAGCCAACTACAGGAGTCAGAAAGAGAACGAAAGAGTTGGGTGTGGATATAACGCCATCACATCGGCACACACAGACAAGGTGACATCAGCAGCATATGTGACGCTGGCTAACCTTAGAACGTCGTTTAGAAGTCTAAATGAGAGCTTATTCGCGACGTTCTACACAACATTCGTTAGACAAACACTGGAATATGCAGCACCGGCCTGGAGTCCATTCTTTGTCAAACCTAAAACTAAAACTTAAACCTAACAAAGGTTTGCAACAAGACTGGTGCCAGAGCAAAGAGGGTTGAGCTATGGGGATAGATTGAGGAAATCGGAACTCACAATCCTGTAGGACAAGAAACAGAGGAGATATAGTCACATCATACAAGATACTGAGGGAGAGGGGGGACAGACAAGGTGGACAAGGATATCTTCTTTAAGCTGACAGAAAGAACAACGACAGAATATAAACAGAACTCGGATACAAAAACAAGCCGAAAAAATATAAGGAAATATTCGATCTTTAAACGGGTGGTTATCTTGAGGTTATCTTGAGATAACCTCATGGCTATCTTGAGATTTCGGGGCTTAGCGTCCCCGCGGCCCGGTCCTCGACCAGGCCTCCTTTTTGTTACACACCCCCAGGAAGCAGTCCGTAGCAGCTGTCTAACTCCCAGGTACCTATTTACTGCTAGGTGAACAGGGCTATCAGGGTGAAAGAAACTCTGCCCATTTCTTTCCGCCTCCGCCGGGGATCGAACGCGGAATCTTAGGACAACGAATCCCGAGCGCTGTCCACTCAGCCGTCAGGGTGGAACAAGTGGACCTGTGGAAAGTGGAAAATATATTGACACAGGAAGTTGTGGAAGCCACCTCCATCCTTAACCCTATCAGGCCAGACTCGACCAAAAAGAAATCGAAAGTCAGAATAGTGAAATGATAAATACAGCAGGTACAGCAATGTTATAAGTTCAAGTGCGTTTATTGAGACCAACAGCCTGGTGGATCAAGCTCTCACAAGTCAAGCTTGGCCTCAGGCCGGGCTTGGGGAGTAGAAGAACTCCCAGAACCCCATCAAGCAGGTATATGTGGGCCTGCGGGCTGCTCCAAGCAGTCTGGTGAACCAAACTCTCACAAGTCAAGCTTGGCCTCGGGCCGGGCTTGGGGAGTAGAAGAACTCCCAGAATCCCATCAAGCAAATATATGTGGGGCTGCGGGCCGCTCGAAACAACAGTCTGGTGGACCAAACTCTCATAAGTCAAGCTTGGCCTCGGGCCGGGCTTAGGGAGTAGAAGAACTCCCAGAACCCCATCAAGCAGGTATCAAGCAGGTGCATCACAAAGGGATAGAGTAGCTTAGGCTATTTCTACCCTCCTGGCCAGCAGTGAGAAGAGGATAGATACCAGTCACTACCCCCGTATAATCAGTGATAGATATAAGCACATCTCTAGACACACCCTGCACTGTGCACTCCAATCTTGTGAGACGCTCAAGACGAACAATAACATCTGCTCACGCTTCAGGCGACTTACTCCTCCAGCTGTGAAATTTCACGCTGTAATGAGGTCAAGGGAATTAGTTCTTGTGTTCATTTGTGATAAACAAATCAGGATGAGCTTCACAAAGCTTCTCCGGTCGAACAAGATGCAAATTTGTATATATAAAAGCAAGGGTTGCTTATGTCTTGGCCATGTTAGAGGAACCCAGTAGGTTATATGCATATATATGAACGAAACGTCTCGACGTCGGCCTGGCTGAGTTGAAATTACCCGTTGGGGGATGATTTAGAGGCTGGTAGAGCAGATCAGGTGTACGGTGTTCAGTCGTTAGCTGAGGGGAAGAGGCGGTGACCTGCACACACACACACACACACACAACACACACACACACACACACACACACACACACACACACACACACACACACACACACACACACACACACACACTAATGGAATGCATTAGGCAGTGATGTGGTGGAGGCTGACTCCATACACAGTTTCAAATGTAGATATGATAGAGCCCAATAGGCTCAGGAACCTGTACACCAGTTGATTGACAGTTGAGAGGCGGGACCAAAGAGCCAAAGCTCAACCCCCGCAAGCACAACTAGGTGAATACACACCTCTCTCTATAATGGACATTAGAAAAAGTTATAAAACAATTTAAAGCTATTTAATATACCACGTTTGTGGTAAAAGAATGTATGGTTATCCCAGAGAGAGAAATACACAATGTCCCCTCTACTCGGAGAGAAAAATATCCCATTGTTGTGTTAATTAATATCACAAAGAACCTTGTGGAGACGGCATTCACTGTTCTATCCATGACGGGACTTACAGAATCGAGTAAATATTGAAAAACACGAGTATTTAATATAATATTATTTGGGATCTCGAATTTTCGAGCGTCACTTAAGAAAATATATTATTTTAATCCAAACTAATCTAGAACATCCACCAAACTAGGAGCACCACAAGAGCATTTCACCAATATTTAGGTACAGTCCTCTTCATTAGACGAGTCTACGAGGGAGAGTTCAATCCCCTAAGTCTCGTATACCAATCTGGCCATCGTACTCACCCGTATGTATCTTTCTGGGTCATTTATCACACTATTCCACTACTCTTTCTTGTTTCCCCTTGTTACTTAAATATCGACTACCTAACCACTTGCGGTGGAAGGTAGAGCGACGGTCTCGCTTCATGCAGGTCGGCGTTCAATCCCCGACCGTCCACCAAGTGGTTGGGCACCATTCCTTTCCCTCCGTCCCATCCTAAATCCTTATCCTGATCCCTTCCCAGTGCTATATAGTCGGAATGGCTTGACGCTTTCCGCTAATAATTCCCTTCCCCCTATTAACTAGTTCATTGAATTCTCGTATTTACTTCTAATTATAATTGTAATACCAAGACCTATCAACCTCTGGAGGGTTATTAAGGCCTATCAACCTCTGGAGGGTTATTAAGGCCTATCAACCTCTGGAGGGTTATTAAGGCCTATCAACCTCTGGAGGGTTATTAAGACCTATCAACCTCTGGAGGGTTATTAAGGCCTATCAACCTCTGGAGGGTTGTTAAGGCCTATCAACCTCTGGAGGGTTATTAAGGCCTATCAACCTCTGGAGGGTTATTAAGGCCTGTCAACCTCTGGAGGGTTATTAAGGCCTATCAACCTCTGGAGGGTTATTAAGGCCTATCAACCTCTGGAGGGTTATTAAGGCCTATCAACCTCTGGAGGGTTATTAAGGCCTATCAACCTCTGGAGGGGTTATTAAGACCTATCAACCTCTGGAGGGTTATTAAGCCTGTCAACCTCTGGAGGTTATTAAGCCTATCAACCTCTGGAGGGTTATTAAGGCCTGTCAACCTCGGAGGGTTATTAAGACCTATCAACTTCTGGAGGTTATTAGGCCTATCACCTCTGGAGGGTTATTAAGACCTATCAACCTCTGGAGGGTTGTTAAGACCTATCAACCTCTGGAGGGTTGTAAGACCTATCAACCTCTGGAGGGTTATTAAGACCTATAAACCTCTGGAGGGTTATTAAGACCTATCAACCTCTGGAGGGTTGTAAGACCTATCACCTCTGGAGGGTTATTAAGACCTATCAACC
>WNGS01166226.1:18504377-18517411 GCA_020271785.1 Procambarus virginalis | reverse complement strand
AACCTTTTATGCCACATATGTAAGACCAATCCTGGAGTATCCGGCCCCAGCATGGAGCCCGTACCTTGTCAAGCACAAGACGAAGCTGGAAAAAGTTCAGAGGTATGCCACTAGACTAGTCCCAGAACTGAGAGGCATGAGTTTCGGGAAAAGGCTGCGGGAAATGCATCTTACACACGGAAGACAGAAGAGTAAGGGGAGACATGATCACCACATACAAAATTCTCAGGGGAATTGACAGGGTGGACAAGGATGGATTATTTAACACGGTTGGTACACGCACAAGGGGACACAGGTGGAAGTTGAGTACGCAAATAAGCCACAGAGACGTTAGAAAGAACTTTTTCAGTGTCAGAGTAGTTAGTAAATGGAATGCACTAGGAAGTGATGTGGTGGAGGCTGACTCCATACACAGTTTCAATGTAGATATGATAGAGCCCAGTAGGCTCACGATCTGTACACCAGTTGATTGACAGTTGAGAGGCGGGACCAAAGAGCCAAAGCTCAACCCCCGCAAGCACAACTAGGTGAGTACAACTATGTGAGTATACCCACACACACATCCCCAGGAAGCAGCCCGTAGCAGCTGTCTAACTCCCTGGTACATATTTACCGCTAGGTGAACAGGTGCATCAGGGTAAAAGGAACTCTGAACATTTGTTTCCGCCTCCGCCGGGAATCGAACCTGGGCCATTCGAACTACGACCGTGAGCGCTGTCTTCTTAACTGCTAGATCCCTTGTGTGTGTGTGTGTGTGTGTGTGTGTGTGTGTGTGTGTGTGTGTGTGTGTGTGTGTGTGTGTGTGTGTGTGTTTGTGTGTGTAATTACCTAAGCGTAGTTACCTAAGTGTAGTTACAGGATGAGAGCTACGGTCGTGGTGTCCCGTCTTCCCAGCACTCTTTGTCATATACGCTTTGAAACTACTGACGGTCTTGGCCTCCACCACCTTCTCCCCTAACTTGTTCCAACCGTCTACCCCTCTGTTTGCGAAAGTGAATTTTCTTATAATTCTTCGGCATCTGTGTTTAGCTAGTTTAAATCTATGACCTCTTGTTCTTGAAGTTCCTAGTCTCAGGAAATCTTCCCTGTCGATTTTATCAATTCCTGTTACTATTTTGTACGTAGTGATCATATCACCTCTTTTTCTTCTGTCTTCTAGTTTTGGCATATTTAATGCCTCTAACCTCTCCTCATAGCTCTTGCCCTTCAGTTCTGGGAGCCACTTAGTAGCATGTCTTTGCACCTTTTCCAGTTTGTTGATGTGCTTCTTAAGATATGGACACCACACAACCGCTGCATATTCCAGCTTTGGTCTAAAAACTGGTCTTTTGTGTGTGTTGTGTGTGTGTGTGTGTGTGTGTGTGTGTGTGTGTGTGTGGTGTGTGTGTGGTGTGTGTGTGTGTGTGTGTGTATCATGAGCTTGTATTCCACTTATTCAGTGATAGAGGTGATTGACGGGCAGCGTCATGTAATGACAGTTCATCACCGAAGAGCAAGGCATCCAGCTTCGTAATAAACTCCCCCAGTCTCCGTATTTGGCTTGTATTTTCCAATAAAACATCGCTTGGTATATTCTTCACGATTTAGCTCATGACAAGATTGGTATCGAAATGAAGGGTTTAAACGATGAATGATGATCTGCAATCGTACATGTGTCTTGGACTGGATGATTGAGGCCCCGGAGGAGGCCGCTCCGGGTACTGGCCAGGGTTACTGACCGCCGGCAACTTCAACGCTGCCTCAAGTACCTATCAAGACGACCTTCCTGCCACACAGTGACTTAACAAGGCCTTCCCGCTAGACAGGGACTTATCAAGGCCTTCCCGCTAGACAGTGACTTATCAAGGCCTTCCCGCTAGACAGTGACTTAACAAGGCCTTCCCGCTAGACAGTGACTTATCAAGACCTTCCCGCCAGACAGTGACTTATCAAGACCTTCCCGCTAGACAGTGACTTAACAAGACCTTCCCGCTAGACAGGGACTTATCAAGGCCTTCCCGCTAGACAGTGACTTATCAAGGCCTTCCCGCTAGACAGTGACTTATCAAGGCCTTCCCGCTAGACAGTGACTTATCAAGGCCTTCCCGCTAGACAGTGACTTAACAAGACCTTCCCGCTAGACAGGGACTTATCAAGGCCTTCCCGCTAGACAGTGACTTATCAAGGCCTTCCCGCTAGACAGTGACTTATCAAGGCCTTCCCGCTAGACAGTGACTTATCAAGGCCTTCCCGCTAGACAGTGACTTATCAAGACCTTCCCGCCAGACAGTGACTTATCAAGGCCTTCCCGCCAGACAGTGACTTATCAAGGCCTTCCCGCTAGACAGTGACTTATCAAGGCCTTCCCGCCAGACAGTGACTAATCAAGGCCTTCCCGCGTTTTCCGCTGAATTCGCCTTCATCAGAGCAAGATAGAGAGTCCAATTATCTAATTCTTCATATGTGGTTATTCCACATACTTGGAAAAGTGTATCATTCCGAGGATAACATGTGGGCAGTTGAACTGGGGTGGTACACCTGTCACACATGATAACGAAGATGTGGTACACCTGTCACACATGATAACGAAGATGTGGTACACCTGTTACACATGATAACACGGGTGTGTGTGTGTGTGGCGAGGTCAGCCCCGCGAAGACAAGGAGCCTCTTCTAGAACATCTAGAACATAATGTTCTAGAACATCTACCTGCACTATGACGCCAAAATCCCAAAAGACGATTATTTGTTATTTCTCTAGACGAGCGCCCTTGATTTCAACAATTAATGGATTGTATTAAACTAATGCAGCCATATTCTTTTTACATTTGTTGTATAAAAGTTTTTTAAATGTTTATATATATAACTTAGGCATGCAGTGGATTACGAACCTTGCATGCATTCCTCTATGTACTAGGCTACCTTCTTGCAAATGCAAGCAACCATATGTAAGAGAGGAGTCACATAGATGTGTCTACCTTTGTAGTTTAAGATTCAACTGTAACCTTGTCATTCACAAATTCCAAGTTAATATTTCTAGGGCTTTAAAACTGCAATATATACATATTAATAACTCCTAAACGTATTGTCGCTCTACCGGATCTCCTTCAGAAAACTTACACCAAACCATAACTGAAATACGTACCGATAGGCCCAATGGGATCGTTCTTCAAGCGCTGTTTTTTTTTTTTAACCGCCAAGGGAAGATGCGGACGCAGTAGTAGCAGAGGAGGAGTTTGCGCGGAGCTGCTGCGTGCGTTTCCCTCGAGCTCCCGTCGCCGACTGAGGTGCTCACGGCCGCTGCCTGCCTCCTCTGTTCTCCCGCCCCGGGGGTGGGAGGCAGCCATGACACCAGCTGTGGCTCCAGGCTGTCCACACGCACGCACGCACGCACGCGCACACACAACACACACACACACACACACACACACACACACACACACACACACACACCACACACACACCACACACACACACACACACACACTGGACTAGCCTCAGATGGGACGCCAGCTCCTCACCTCTAACAGAAGACGTCGTTCCATCACCATCAGAATAGTCAGAGGCGTCCTACCGCCATCAGAAGACAGATGGGACGCCCATCTATCGTCCATCAATCGATAGATGGGACGTCCCCTCACCACTAGAAAATGGACTGTGTTTCTAGCCATTATCAAAGTAGACAAGAGTCCTCAAGGTAAAGACTGCATCATATTGTACTCGGCATTCGAGTCCACACAATCACCCCTTATCATAATGCTGTGATTGGAAACACTCATTACAATCACCATCAGCAAGGGGCAGTGTCAGGAGGTGAGGGGGGGGGGGTCTCGTCACTATCACCTGCAGTAGCAAGCAGTGACACTGTCACCTACAACAGGGGCCAGTTAAGTAATTGTTAAATTATCTTGTATAGTGTCCATTTAAGTAATTTAAGTATAGTGGGAAGAGAGGCAACGTTTCTATATCATCCCAGGAACGTCATCGCTATATCATGACAAGAACGGCATTGCTATATGATATCCATACGACTGATATCAATGATAACATATTCTATTTTATAAATATAAATATTGATGTATTTAACATTGCGAGTTTAGCATTAATGGCTAATGGTGTTTATAGATGCGTTATTGAAGGTGCTTAAACATTCTTGTAGTAACGCGGTTAGCAAGAGACGCTAATCGCGCTAGTTCTCGTGATTAGCAAGAGGCGCTAATCACTCGCGAGAGCATGATTAGTTCGCTTGGCCCCGGGCTCGACATTGATGTCGCGTCGAGGTGGAGGGCTTCGAACCCCACATTGTCATTTCTCCCCAACTCCTCCACCTTTCTTATATTTTATTTTATTTTTTTTCAATTCTCTCTACTGAGAATTGTCTTATGTACAAATCCACAAGGGCGGTGATGAGCGTTCGAACCTACGCAGGGGATCATCCTGGACGTAGGTTCGAATCCTCATCACAGTCCTTGTGGATTTGTGCTTATGATGTATCACGCTACTGTGATTTCTGTGTGAATTGTCTTGTGTGTTTAGCTTCTCCCTTTGTGTTTACTTAGTGTCTGAATGATCCAGTCCAAACTAATCCTTACAAGGATTAGTTTGAGACAAACTAATCCTTGTAAGGAACCCAGACGTGTGATAAGTATGGCGACGACGTTTCGGTCCGTCTTTGACCCTGATTGGTTAGAGTTTAAGGCGGTTCGAAACTGTTGTTTAAAATTCAACTACTGGGAACCTAAAGTTCCAAGTAGCACGGGCTATGGTGATCCCGTAGTGGACTTACCTGGCACAGGAGCGGGGCAGGTAGCACGGGCTATGGCGATCCCATAGTGGACTTACCTGGCACAGGAGCGGGGCTGTAACTGGGATATATTGGTTCGAAACGTCGTGGGGTGAGTGTTTGTCGTTTTGCAATAATATTGTAACTTATTCTTTGATTTTTTTTACAAAGATAATTAATTATCAGGGGAAATTATTCTTTAAAAGTATCTTTTATTTTGTCAGCCTAACTAGATACCTTTTGGGCACAGTATCCGCGTGTGGCGTTGATGCCTCGTTGATAATGTCATTTCAACGTTAATGGCTCTTAGCGTTACTCTTGTCCAGTGTTTATCTTCCTTACATAGCATCAGGCTAAGATATCCATGTGGGTGGGAAATAGGCTTACAGGTTCAGGAAGATGAGAGGACATGTCAACACTGTGGAGAAATGCCCGACAGACCACTGGAACATTATCTAACACAGTGCACAGTTACAACCACAACAGACCACTGGAACATTATCTAACACAGTGCACAGTTACAACTACAACAGACCACTGAAACATTATCTAACACAGTGCACAGTTACAACCACAACAGACCACTGGAACATTATCTAACACAGTGCACAGTTACAACCACAACAGACCACTGGAACATTATCTAACACAGTGCACAGTTACAACTACAACAGACCACTGGAACATTATCTAACACAGTGCACAGTTACAACCACAACACACCACTGGAACATTATCTAACACAGTGCACAGTTACAACTACAACAGACCACTGAAACATTATCTAACACAGTGCACAGTTACAACCACAACAGACCACTGAAACATTATCTAACACAGTGCACAGTTACAACCACTACATACCACTGAAACATTATCTAACACAGTGCACAGTTACAACCACTACATACCACTGAAACATTATCTAAGTGCTGAGTTACAAACCCATTAAGATTTCAACTTAGATTCAACAGAGCAGAAGAAGTTGTTAAACAGATTGGGGCGTAATCTTACTGAAGCGACCATACGAGTCATAAATACTCATACTCCGCCCAAGTAAAACAGAAACAAGCAACACTTAGTGGGCCAGCCAGAGGCTTAGGGCCCGCGAAGGAATATCCCTGCAAGAAAAGTAGGATTAACGTTGAATTAACGTAGAATCAACGTAGGAAAACGTAGAGTTAACGTAGAATTAACGTAGGATCAACGTAGGATCAAACCATGCTGGTGAAACGTTAAATCAACGCAGAAAAACGCTCATTCAACGTCGTTATCCCAACCTGTGCCCACTGGTCAATGCTTCATCAACGTCGCTTGCCCAAATTTGGCCCGTGGGGGTAAGGGGGGGGGGGAAGAGTGGGGTATAGGGTAGCCACGAAAGTCTCTTCAGAATGTGGTGTTTCGTAGCGGGTCATCTGGCCGGCCGGGTCCTGGTTCGATGTCACAGCGACCTCTCGTAGCCTCTGGCGGGAGAAATCTGGGTTGACAATGCTGGGACACCGCGATGCTATGTAGCGGCGGATTTCGCGTTGGCAAAGACTTTGCGGCGTTTCGCTGCAGTGGGGGTATACTTGTTGATGTGGGCAAGGTATAAGGTATAAGTAACTGCCTAACGGGAACTCTTATAGTCGCCGAGGGTACGAGGTTGTCTGAGTAATGTCGAAGTGGCTAACCAAGCATCCTTCTGCCGTTCATGCGGTTGCACCTTTCTTGCAACTTGCTACTTTCTCTGTGCTCGGAGGAGTTCTCGTTTGGGCTCTCAGAATTGGTCTGAGTGGCTCTTAACAACGGGCGGGGTGCTTGGGGGTCTTAGCTAGGATCAAAGAGTGCTTGAGCATTTGAGCAGCAATGAAGCAAGGTAAAACAGGAATTAAGCGCAGGTAAGAACGCGTGAGATTTAACTCGCACGGTCATCATTCAGACTCAGAACCTTTTGGGCATTTTCTCCAGTTTTTCCTGGAGAAAATGTAATCTATATTTAATCTATGTTAAACTATGCAATACGTTGTACAACAGAACCTGATATGACCCTAAAGAAGACTTTGTGGAAAGGTCACTCGTACGTGGGATAATATTGACCTTTGGGTTAATTTGGGGGGGCTCCTTTGGGGGGAGCCGGCCGAGGACAGCACGCTGGACCTGATCCTGTGTCCCGGGTTTGATCCCAGGTGCCGGCGGAGAAACAATGGGCAGAGTTTCTTTTACCCTATCCCCTGTTACCTAGCAGTAAAATAGGTACCTGGGTGTTAGTCAGCTGTCACGGCTGACTTCCTGGGGGTGGAGGCCTGGTCGAGGACCGGGCCGCGGGGGACACAAAAGCCCCGAAATCATCTCAAGATAACCTCAAGATAATATGTGGGATAATAAGATCTTGAATTCATTGACCACTTCTTGTAATTATATTTTGGAGAAATTGTAAGTTCAGAAGTCAACTGAATTCAATCGTCTTCTTGACGAGGAAGACAACTGAAACATCATTCACGACCTTTGCTTTCACTTGAGATTGTTGAAGCCTTTGTCATTCATATTCAGTGTTTGCACTTCCTCCAATTGTTTGGTCGAGTTGAGCTCTAGCTCTGGGTTCCCCCTCTGGTTTTTGATCGATTTGTGTAGACAGGTTTCCAAACACCCTTGGCCTCTGTGGAATACATTTGAAGTTGATACATAGAAATACATAGAAGTATGGATTTTCCTTCACTATTTGCTTCTCTTATGTCACGAGGCTCTTTTGTTGGTTGGTAATACTGCAGCTCTTATTGTGGCTCCTATTGGTCGGTTGGTGATAGTTCAGCTCCTATTGGTCGGTTGTGATAGTTCAGCTCCTATTGGTCGGTTGTGATAGTTCAGCTCCTATGGTTTGTGAGTACTCCATGGCGGTGTGAGTTCTCTTGGCGTTGTATAGTTACATTGGTGTTGGTGATACTTTGCCTTAAATCTCATTGAGTATCAACTTTACTTAAGATTCAGAATACTTTAGATAGATACTTTAGATTCATTGTCTATTTTGTTTAGCTCTATGACATGAGATAGAGTTTGCTCTATCTCAGGTGACAGAGATCACCTGAGTTTTGCTTAATATCTCACCCATCCGGTTGCTGATCTTACCCAACGTGCTTAACCTGACATATTTAGTGTCGGATCAGGTGCGACTGTTGCTTACAATGGGTTCGAATAGTGCCAAGTACATCATTCACAGTGCCACTGTGTGACCTGATCTACAGTGCCAAATCTGCTCCTACATTGTAAGGTGAAAGATTTTATTGAGTTTGCAAAAGATCGGTTTTGGATTTCTATTCTTGTCCAGTTGTTCTGTCCGGCCAGAATTGGGATTGTAGGAGTTGTTATGAATGGTTCCTGGTTCTTGTAGGTACTTCCGGGTTCTTGTAGGCACTTCCTGTTCTTGTAGGCACTTCCTGGTTCTTGTAGGTACTTCCGGGTTCTTGTAGGCACTTCCTGGTTCTTGTAGGCACTTCCTGGTTCTTGTAGGTACTTCCTGGTTCTTGTAGGTACTTCCTGGTTCTTGTAGGTACTTCCTGGTTCTTGTAGGTACTTCCTGGTTCTTGTAGGTACATTCCTGGTTCTTGTAGGCACTTCCTGGTTCTTGTAGGCACTTCCTGGTTCTTGTAGGTATTTCCTGGTTCTTGTAGGCACTTCCTGGTTCTTGTAGGTACCTTCTGGTTCTTGTAGGCACTTCCTGGTTCTTGTAGGCACTTCCTGGTTCTTGTAGGTATTTCCTGGTTCTTGTAGGCACTCCTGGTTCTTGTAGGCACTTCCTGGTTCTTGTAGGCACTTCCTTCCTGGTTCTTGTAGGCACTTCCTTGGTTCTTGTAGGTACTTCCTGGTTCTTGTAGGCACTTCCTGGTTCTTGCAGGCACTTCCTGGTTCTTGCAGGCATTCCTGGTTCTTGTAGGCACTTCCTGGTTCTTGTAGGTACTTCCTGGGTCTTGTAGGCACTTCCTGGTTCTTGCAGGCACTTCCTGGTTCTTGCAGGCACTTCCTGGTTCTTGCAGGCACCTTCCTGGTTCTTGTAGGCACTTCCTGGTTCCCTGATTAGTCGTTGATAGCTTGAACAAATCCACAAGGGCCGTGACGAGGATTCGAACCTACGTCCGGGAAGGGGGCTGAGGTGGTGTTGCGTGTCCAGGGGGCTGACGGTGGGTTGCGTGTCCAGGGGGCTGACGCTGGTGTTGCGTGTCCCAGGGGGCTGACACTGGTGTTGCATGTCCCAGGTGCTGACACTGGTGTTGCATGTCCCAGGTGCTGACACTGGTGTTGCATGTCCCAGGGGGCTGACGATGGTGTTGCATGTCCCAGGGGCTGACGCTGGTGTTGCATGTCCCAGGTGCTGACACTGGTGTTGCATGTCCCAGGGGCGGACGCTGGTGTTGCATGTCCCAGGGGGCTGACGGTGGTGTTGTATGTCCCAGGGGGCTGACGGTGGTGTTGCATGTCCCAGGGGGCTGACGATGGTGTTGCATGTCCCAGGGGGCTGACGGTGGTGTTGTATGTCCCAGGGGGCTGACGGTGGTGTTGCGTGTCCAGGGGGCTGACGGTGGTGTTGTATGTCCCAGGGGCTGACGGTGGTGTTGCGTGTCCCAGGGGCTGACACTGGTGTTGCATGTCCCAGGTGCTGACACTGGTGTTGCATGTCCCAGGGGCTGACGGTGGTGTTGTATGTCCCAGGGGCTGACGGTGGTGTTGCATGTCCCAGGGGCTGACGGTGGTGTTGCATGTCCCAGGGGGCTGACGATGGTGTTGCATGTCCCAGGGGCTGACGGTGGTGTTGCATGTCCCAGGGGGCTGACACGCTGGTGTTGCATGTCCCAGGGGGCTGACGGTGGTGTTGCGTGTCCCAGGGGCTGACGGTGGTGTTGCGTGTCCCAGGGGGCTGACGCTGGTGTTGCGTGTCCCAGGGGGCTGACACTGGTGTTGCATGTCCCAGGTGCTGACACTGGTGTTGCATGTCCCAGGTGCTGACACTGGTGTTGCATGTCCCAGGGGGCTGACGCTGGTGGTGCATGCCCCAGGGGGCTGACGCTGGTGTTGCATGTCCCAGGTGCTGACACTGGTGTTGCATGTCCCAGGGGGCTGACGGTGGTGTTGCGTGTCCCCAGGGGCTGACGGGGGGGGGTGGTGTATGTCCCAGGGGGCTGACGGTGGTGTTGCATGTCCCAGAGGGCTGACGGTGGTGTTGCATGTCCCCCAGGGGGCTGACACTGGTGTTGCATGTCCCAGGTGCTGACACTGGTGTTGCATGTCCCAGGGGCTGACGGTGGGGTTGCATGTCCCAGGGGCTGACGGTGGTGTTGCATGTCCCAGGGGCTGACGGTGGTGTTGCATGTCCCAGGGGCTGACGGTGGTGTTGCATGTCCCAGGGGGCTGACGATGGTGTTGCATGTCCCAGGGGGCTGACGGTGGTGTTGTATGTCCCAGGGGGCTGACGGTGGTGTTGCATGTCCCAGGGGGCTGACGATGGTGTTGCATGTCCCAGGGGCTGACGGTGGGGTTGCATGTCCCAGGGGGCTGACGATGGTGTTGCATGTCCCAGGGGGCTGACGGTGGTGTTGCATGTCCCAGGGGCTGACGCTGGTGTTGCATGTCCCCAGGGGGCTGACGCTGGTGTTGCGTGTCCAGGGGGCTGACGGTGGTGTTGCATGTCCCGGGGGCTGACGCTGGGGTTGCATGTCCCAGGGGCTGACGGTGGTGTTGCATGTCCCAGAGGGCTGACGCTGGTGTTGCATGTCCCAGGTGCTGACACTGGTGTTGCATGTCCCAGGGGGCTGACGGTGGTGTTGCATGTCCCGGGGGCTGACGCTGGTGTTGCATGTCCCATGGGGCTGACGCTGGTGTTGCATGTCCCATGGGGCTGACGGTGGTGTTGCATGCCCCATGGGCTGACACTGGGTGTTGCATGTCCCAGGGGCTGACACTGGTGTTGCATGTCCCAGGTGCTGACACTGGTGTTGCATGTCCCAGGGGGCTGACGATGGTGTTGCATGTCCCAGGGGGCTGACGATGGTGTTGCATGTCCCAGGGGGCTGACGGTGGTGTTGCATGTCCCGGGGGGCTGACGCTGGTGTTGCATGTCCCATGGGGCTGACGCTGGTGTTGCATGTCCCATGGGGCTGACGGTGGTGTTGCATGCCCCAGGGGCTGACACTGGTGTTGCATGTCCCAGGGGCTGACGGTGGTGTTGCATGTCCCAGGGGCTGACGCTGGTGTTGCATGTCCAGGGCATGCAACAACTTCCCACTCCTCGCCCCTCACTGTCACTCTCTGACACCTGTCTATCAGGTAACTCCTTACCCATGATAGTGCGTCACCGTCTACTCCCGCCTGACTCTTATATTTGTATAGTAACTTTCTATGTCGTACTGTGTCAAAGGCTTTTTGGCAGTCCAGGAATATGCAGCCTGCCCCTCCTTGTCTGTCTTGCCTTATTGTCGTTACTTTACCATAAAGCACCAGGAGGTTCGTCAGGCAGGATTTCCCTGCTCTAAAGCCATGTTGTTGTTGTTTACTTACAAACTTAATTATTTTCTTGGTGTACAACTATTCTTAACCTTATAATTGTTTTAAGTATTTTATAAGGAATTTCTCTTGTGAGCGACTCTGTTATGTGTGTGTGTGTGTCTTGTACTCACCTAATTGTCCACAATGTGCTTGCGGGGGTTGAGCTCTGGCTTCTTTGGTCACGCCCTCTCAACTGTCAATCAACTGGTGTAAGGTTCTGAACTATTGGGCTCTACTCATATCTACACTTGAAGCTGTGTATGGGTCAGCCGCCACCACATTACTGCCAATGCATTCCACTTTGCAACCACTCTGACACTGAAAAAAGTCTTCTATGTCCTCTGTGGCTCATTTGGGTCACCTACGTTTCCACCTGTGTCCCCTTGTCGCGTGTGCCCCTGTGTTGAAAATCCTTCTTGTCTACCCTATCAATTCCCCTGTAGAATTCTTAATGTGTGATCATGTCTGCCCGCAACTCTTCTGTCTCCAGGTCGATGAGGTCTATTCCCGAGCTTCTCCTCGTAACATATGACCTCTTAGCTGGGCACTAGTCTAGGTGGCATAACCTTTGAACTTTTCCAGTTCGTCTTTCCTTGACAAGGATACGGGACTCCATGCAGGGGCATACTCCAGGATTGGTACTCACCTAATTGTACTCACCTATTGTGCTTGCGGGGGAGAGACTTTGGCTCTTTGGGTCCCGCCTCTCAACTGTCAATCAATGCTGGTTGTACAGATTCCTGAGCCTATGGGCTCTATCATATCTACACTTGAAACTGTGTATGGCAGTCAGCCTCATCCACATCACTTCCTAGTGCATTCCATTTATTTAACTACTCTGACACTGAAAAAATTCTTTCTAACGTCTCTGTGGCTCATCTGGGTACTAAGTTTCCACCTGTGTCCCCTTGTTCGTGTCCCACCCGTGGTGAAGAGATTTTCTTTGTCCGCCCTGTCAATTCCCCTGAGAATTTTGTAGGTAGAATTTTTTTTGGTCTTACATATGTGGTGTACAAGAATCTGAATGATTCCTTACACACAGGTTCCTGAACGCTGTTCTGATGTTAGCCAGCCTTGCATATGCCGCAGACGTTATTCTTTTTATGTGGGCTTCAGGAGACAGGTTTGGTGTGATATCAACTGCTAGATTTTTCTCTCTGTCTGTTTCATTAAGTACTTCATCTCGCATTCTGTATCCTGTGTCTGGCCTCCTGTTTCCCACTGCCTGGTTTCATGACCTTGCATTTACTTCGGGTTGAACTTTAGTAGCCATTTGTTGGATCATTCACTCAGTCTGTCTAGGTCATCTTGTAGCCTCATACTATCATCCTCTGTTTTAATCCTCCTCACTTTTTGCATCATCAGCAAACATTGAGAGGAACGATTCTATACCCTCTGGGAGATCATTTACATACATCAGAAACAGTATAGGTCCAAGGACTGACTCCTACGGGACCCCACTGGTGACGCCTCGCCAATCTGAGACCTCACCCCTCACAATGACTCGCTGTCTCTGTGCTTAGGTACTCCTGTATCCAGTGGAGTACCTTCCCTTTCACTCAGTCTGCACCTCCAACTTTTGCACTAGTCTCTTGTGTGGTACTGTGTCAAAGGTACTGTGTGTGGTGTGTGTGTGTGTGGGTGTGTGTGGTGTGTGTGTGTGTGTGTTGTGTGTGTGTGTGTGTGTGTGTGGTGTGTGTGTGTGTGTGGTGTGTGTTCGAGTGAGTGTGTGTGTTTGACATAGGTATCAAAATAATAAG
>WNGS01166226.1:18472129-18488362 GCA_020271785.1 Procambarus virginalis | reverse complement strand
GTGGTATTAGTGACCTTGAGACCGTGGTATTAGTGACCTTGAGACCGTGGTATTAGTGACCTTGAGACCGTGGTATTAGTGACCTTGAGACCGTGGTATTAGTGACCTTGAGACCGTGGTATTAGTGACCTTGTGACCGTGGTATTAGTGACCTTGACAAGACAACGTCAGTCTCACACACAAATTTGTCTATAGATGGAGACTGCAGATTCTGCACCAAGAGAGGATTGAATTCTAAATTAAAATACGTGTTCCACATTATACCAGCAGCCTGTCTGCCTGCCTGCCTGTCTGTCTGTCTGCCTGTCTGCCTGTCTGCCTGCCTGCCTGCCTCTCTGCCTTCCTGTCTGCCTGCCTGCCTGCCTGTCTGCCTGTCTGCCTGCCTGTCTGCCTGCCTGCCTGCCTGTCTGCCTGTCTGCCTGCCTGCCTGCCTCTCTGCCTTCATGTCTGCCTGCCTGCCTGTCTGCTTGTCTGCCTGCCTGTCTGCCTGCCTGCCTGTCTGCCTGCCTTTCTACCTGCCTGCCTGCCTGTCTGCCTGCCTTTCTACCTGCCTCCTGCCTGCCTGCCTGCCTGCCTGCCTCTCTGCCTGCCTGCCTGCCTGCCTGCCTGCCTGCCTGCCTGCCTGCCTGCCTGTGTGCCTGCCTTCTACCTGCCTGCCTGCCTGCCTGCCTGCCTGCCTGCCTGTCTGCCTGCCTGCCGGCCTGCCTGTCTGCCTGCCTGTCTGCCTGTCTGCCTGCCTGCCTGCCTGCCTGTCTGCCTGCCTGCCTGTCTGCCTGTCTGCCTGTCTGCCTGCCTGCCTGCCTGCCTGCCTGTCTGCCTGCCTGCCTGCCTGCCTGTCTGCCTGCCTGCCTGCCTGCCTGCCTGCCTGTCTGCCTGCCTGCCTGCCTGCCTGCCTGCCTGTCTGCCTGCCTGCCTGCCTGTCTGCCTGCCTGCCTGCCTGCCTGCCTGTCTGCCTGCCTGCCTGTCTGCCTGCCTTTCTACCTGCCTGCCTGTCTGCCTGCCTGCCTGTCTGCCTGCCTGCCTGTCTGCCTGCCTGCCTGCCTGCCTGTCTGCCTGCCTGCCGGCCTGCCTGTCTGCCTGCCTTTCTACCTGCCTGCCTGTCTGCCTGCCTGCCTGTCTGCCTGCCTGCCTGTCTGCCTGCCTGCCTGCCTGCCTGCCTGTCTGCCTGCCTGCCTGTCTGCCTGCCTTTCTACCTGCCTGCCTGTCTGCCTGCCTGCCTGTCTGCCTGCCTGCCTGTCTGCCTGCCTGCCTGCCTGCCTGCTGCCTGCCTGCCGGCCTGCCTGTCTGCCTGCCTGTCTGCCTGCCTGCCTGTCTGCCTGCCTGCCTGCCTGCCTGTCTGCCTGCCTTTCTACCTGCCTGCCTGCCTGCCTGCCTGCCAGCCTGCCTGCCTGCCTGCCTGTCTGCCTGCCTGCCTGCCTGCCTGCCTGCCTGCCTGCCTGCCTGTCTGCCTGCCTGCCTGCCTGCCTGCCTGTCTGCCTGCCTGCCTGCCTGGTCTTCACGAAGCCCTCACCTTTAAGGTTGCCGTCCAGGGAGCAAATACCATTAAGGTCTTTCCTCTTTAACTCCGTCGTCGAGGAGTAACCAGAACTGCGTAAGGTCGCTCGGTCTTAGGTCACTTTGCCTCAAGATTACGACGTTGTGGGAACCTTGGGCGACTCAGTTGTTGCGACACTTGGCCGGGTCACCATCTGTACTGTGATATCAGTTACCAAGTGCTCAATAACGCTGGCTTTAACCTTGATTTAATGACCCCTGTGATTCCAGCTTCAAGCCTGATATCACTTTCCTGCTGGTTCTAAACGTCTGGTGACATCATTTGACCGCTGATAACAGCTGGTTTCTAAGACCAGCTGTCTGGTCACACCAGAGGCATGTTTACAGCTGGAATTCTCCGACACCAGACACCTGTCAACACCAGACACCTGTCAACACCAGACACCTGTCAACACCAGAGAAGCGTCAACACCTGACAGAGGATAGCATTAATGGAACATTTAAGAGCCGTTAACACCAGACCTGTCAACATTACAGTTGTCAACACTAGAGATATCAATATCAGAGTTGTCAGCGCCACTGCTATCAACACCAGAGCCGTCAACAACCAAAGCTGTTAACATCAGAGGGACGTCAACAAGAGAGTCGTCAACACAAGAGGGCGTCAACACAAGAGGGCGTCAACACAAGAGGGCGTCAACACAAGAGGGCGTCAACACAGAGGGCGTCAACACAAGAGGGCGTCAACACAAGAGGGCGTCAACACAAGAGGGCGTCAACAAGAGAGTCGTCAACACAAGAGGGCGTCAACACAGAGGGCGTCAACACAAGAGGGCGTCAACACAAGAGGGCGTCAACAAGAGAGTCGTCAACACAAGAGGGCGTCAACAAGAGAGTCGTCAACACAAGAGGGCGTCAACACAAGAGGGCTTCAACACAAGAGGGCGTCAACAAGAGAGTCGTCAACACAAGAGGGCGTCAACAAGAGAGTCGTCAACACAAGAGGGCGTCAACAAGAGAGTCGTCAACACAAGAGGGCGTCAACACAAGAGGGCGTCAACAAGAGAGTCGTCAACACAAGAGGGCGTCAACACAAGAGGGCGTCAACAAGAGAGTCGTCAACACAAGAGGGCGTCAACACAAGAGGGCTTCAACACAGCCACACCAAAGAGCCACAAAACCCAGAGGGACGCAAATACACAACACAAAAAGCTCTATAAACGCAGATCAAAGATCGAAAAAAAACATTTTACTGGAAGGAACGTGAGCAGCAGGTTCCTGTAGGNACCAGGGCGCTCTCGTCAAGAAGGCCATCCAAAGGTGAGCTCCCTCCTCTTCAACCTCTTGTACCGCTATATGCGGGTCGGCGTTCGATTCCCCGACGATCCAAGTGGTTGAGGGGGGCCACCATTCCTTCCCTCCTCATATCCCAAGGACGATGGAATCGAAGCCTGAATTCATCAGGCTAACGCACAACCAACTGAACCATGATGGGACTATCTCACCCAGAAGTGCTCCTTTATCTTGGACCTTTATAGCCCGTCATGGCCCAGTCGGTGGTGCGTGTGCCCGAGGACCCCATTGTTCAGCTAACTCATGTTCTCATAACTCATTTCTCATTCCTGTGATTTCATTTTGGTTCCATAGTCTTTAAGGCTGATTTAACTGCAAACTAAGTGGAACTTTATTGCTCAAACCTCATAATTATTTATTACAGTATGAAGCTGTGTACAAACATACATACAGGGTGAAGCTGTGTTTCAACATACATTACAGTTGTGAAGCTGGTACAAACATACATTACAGTGTGAAGCTGTGTACAAACATACATTACAGTATGAAGCTGTGTACAAACATACATTACAGTGTGAAGCTGTATACAACATACCTTACAGTGTGAAGCTGTGTACAAACATACATTACAGTGTGAAGCTGTATACAAACATACATTACAGTGTGAAGCTGTATACAAACATACATTACAGTGTGAAGCTGTATACAAACATACATTACAGTGTGAAGCTGTGTACAAACATACATTACAGTGTGAAGCTGTGTACAAACATACATTACAGTGTGAAGCTGTGTACAAACATACATTACAGTGTGAAGCTGTGTACAAACATACATTACAGTGTGAAGCTGTGTACAAACATACATTACAGTGTGAAGCTGTGTACAAACATACATTACAGTATGAAGCTGTGTACAAAATACATTACAGTATGAAGCTGTGTACAAACATACATTACAGTGTGAAGCTGTGTACAAACATACATTACAGGGTGAAGCTGTGTACAAACATACATTACAGTGTGAAGCTGTGTACAAACATACATTACAGTGTGAAGCTGTGTACAAACATACATTACAGTGTGAAGCTGTGTACAAACATACATTACAGTATGAAGCTGTGTACAAACATACATTACAGTGTGAAGCTGTGTACAAACATACATTACAGTGTGAAGCTGTATACAAACATACATTACAGTGTGAAGCTGTGTACAAACATACATTACAGTGTGAAGCTGTGTACAAACATACATTACAGTGTGAAGCTGTGTACAAACATACATTACAGTGTGAAGCTGTGTACAAACATACATTACAGTATGAAGCTGTGTACAAACATACATTACAGTATGAAGCTGTGTACAAACATACATTACAGTGTGAAGCTGTGTACAAACATGCATTACAGTGTGAAGCTGTGTACAAGCATACATTACAGTATGAAGCTGTGTACAAACATACATTACAGTGTGAAGCTGTATACAAACATACATTACAGTGTGAAGCTGTATACAAACATACATTACAGTGTGAAGCTGTGTACAAACATACATTACAGGGTGAAGCTGTGTACAAACATACATTACAGTATGAAGCTGTGTACAAACATACATTACAGTATGAAGCTGTGTACAAACATACATTACAGTATGAAGCTGTGTACAAACATACATTACAGTGTGAAGCTGTGTACAAACATACATTACAGTATGAAGCTGTGTACAAACATACATTACAGTGTGAAGCTGTGTACAAACATACATTACAGTGTGAAGCTGTATACAAACATACATTACAGTGTGAAGCTGTGTACAAACATACATTACAGTGTGAAGCTGTGTACAAACATACATTACAGTGTGAAGCTGTGTACAAACATACATTACAGTGTGAAGCTGTGTACAAACATACATTACAGTATGAAGCTGTGTACAAACATACATTACAGTATGAAGCTGTGTACAAACATACATTACAGTGTGAAGCTGTGTACAAACATGCATTACAGTGTGAAGCTGTGTACAAGCATACATTACAGTATGAAGCTGTGTACAAACATACATTACAGTGTGAAGCTGTGTACAAACATACATTACAGTGTGAAGCTGTGTACAAACATACATTACAGGGTGAAGCTGTGTACAAACATACATTACAGTATGAAGCTGTGTACAAACATACATTACAGTATGAAGCTGTGTACAAACATACATTACAGTATGAAGCTGTGTACAAACATACATTACAGTATGAAGCTGTGTACAAACATACATTACAGTATGAAGCTGTGTACAAACATACATTACAGTGTGAAGCTGTGTACAAACATACATTACAGTGTGAAGCTGTGTACAAACATACATTACAGTATGAAGCTGTGTACAAACATACATTACACTGCAATGTTGTAAATTTTGTTGTATTTCTCTTCAGTATCGGATAATTTCCCTGAAGAATCGTTAGCAATGCGTCTCTCTCTTTTCTGCATAACATGAACACCAGACATAGCTTCTTGTCTTAAGTTACAGACGTGTAATAATAATAATAATAATAATAATAATAATAATAATAATAATATAATAATAATAATAATAATAATAATAATAATAATAGTAATAAGAAGAAGAAGAAGAAGAAGAAGAAGAATACAGAGAGTAATCACACTTACGTGACCGCAACAGGAAGAAAATCCGTAGGAGCTGTGTTGTGGGATCGAACCTATGCGCTTTGTCGTTCTACACATCAGAGGTAGAACATGTATAGATGATAGAGCCAGAGTGCATGGGAGGGGGGGAGGAAGTGTGTGAAAATTCTGTTCCGGCTTCAGTAGAAGCCTCAGGAAACCCTCGTGTGTTCAGTAGAACTCCAGGTTGCATTCCAATTGACCATGTCGTGGCCTGAGTGTCTGGGGCGTGTGCCTGTTACTGCCTACCGCATTGGTTCGAATCCCCATCATGGTTCTTACCGATTTTCTCAATAATAATATTAATGATAATATCAGCAGTAACTATCGCGCTGGATGTCCTCTCAGCGCACAGGCCTGGCCAGTAGTTATGGAGAACCGGGTGTTGCCCATGCAGCAGATCCATCCTCTCCACGACACCGATGTGGTCCAAGGGAAGGGCAGGCGCCGATGCGCTTCGCACCAGTGTCGTTGTAGGAGTTGCCAGAATGTAGCTGTAAACACCTGCAAACCGCCTTAGGGACTCCGACTCCGGATTTTTCCTCAGGGTTGACTCCCGAAGACTTTCTCATGACTGGGTTTACCCGCAAGGCAGCGGAGGTTTGAATTTGGGGTTTTCCTTCACCTAGATGAGCTGCCTTCCCAGGCTGACGAGTCCCATCTGCCTGAAGCAACTGTTTTAAGGCACCTTCGCTCCTCCTGTTAGTAGAAGCAGTTCCGCCGGGCCGAGAGGCTAGGCCACACGCATGGGCCAGGACCTAAACTTGGTTGTCAGAAGCTGTTTAAGGCGCACACCATCAGGGGCACTTTACAGGCTGTGGGAGCTTATCCCCCCCCCACTCCAGCCCCCAGCAATGACAACCTTAGAAAAATAATCATAATTCTACCACTCAATTGGCGTAGAGTGAGGCGCCAGGGGTTACTTCCGTCGGTGGGAGAAATCATCCGATTTCATCAGACAGCTACCGCCCGCCTCAAACTGGGCAGCCCCAAGCCAGTTAGGCGCTGTCCCGCCCACTGGGTGCGTGGGGATTAGGCCACCATCCAATAAGCGGATCGTCAACCATGCACTAGCAAAAGAAAACAAACACAGAGCCACCCTTGAGAACTCGGCACGTGGAATGTAAGGACCATGACACCGGGTCTCTCGGAAGATCTACTGGAAGTGAACGACGCCCGCAAGACAACTGTGATCAACAATGAACTGCGCAGACTCCAGATGGACATAGTCGCCCTGCAGGAGACACGTCTGCCCGCAACCGGCAGCATACGGGAGAAGGACTTTACCTTCTTCTGGCAGGGCAAACCACCAGAAGAGATAAGGGAGCATGGCGTTGGCTTTGCTATCAGGAACAGGTTATTAGGGTTCATAGTACCGCCCACGGAGAGGTCTGCAAGGATCATCAAACTTCAGCTTCATACAGCAGCAGGAATGGTCAGCCTCATCAACGCCTATGCACCAACACTGACCTCCTCTACCGAAGCGAAGGACGAGTTCTGTGACCTCGGCCTAACTCTCAAAGACATACCTCAACAAGAGCCAGTCTTCCTCCTGGGAGACTTTAATGCAAGAGTTGGTTCTGACCACAGCTCTTGGCTTTCCTGCCTGGGCCAGTTTGGATTTGGGAAGATGAATGAACATGGGCAGCTCCTCCTGGAGTTCTGCTGTCGTCATAAGCTCTTCGTCGCCAATTATTTCTTCGACACCAAGCCCCAGCACAAGGTTTCCTGGAGACATCCCAGGTCTAAGAATTGGCACCAACTCGACCTGGTGCTTACGAGGCGTAGCAATCCAAGAAACGTCAAACTGACCCGCAGCACTCAGAGCGCAGATTGTGACACCGACCACTCTCTCGTCGTTTGCAGAGTAAAGTTCCAGCCCCGGAAAATCCACAGTGCAGAGAAGGAGGGAAGACAACGCATTAACTTAAACAGGACTCGTGACCTTCACAAGGTGGAGGAATTCACTGCTGCGCTGGTAAATGCCCTTCCTGTAACACCCTGTGATAGCGCAAGTGAGAGGTGGTCACACCTCAGGGTCACTGTCTTCAACACTGCCAAACAAGTCAGCTGACTGGTTCGAGGCCAGTGCAGAGGAACTGTTACCCCTCGTAGAGGAAAAGAGACGAGCTCTCTCAGCCTACAAGAACCTGCCCTTAGAAAGGAACCTACAGGCCTTCCATACTGCCCACAGAAGAGTTCAACAAACTGCGAGGCGTTGTGCTAACGACTGCTGGCTACGACTCCAGCATCCAGACTGCGGCCACTGTCGGCAACATAAGAGGCATGTACGAAGGGATCAAACAGGCAACAGGCCCTACACAAAACAGGACGGCTCCTCTGAAGTCAGGCACTAGAGAGATCATTAAAGACCGTGATCAACAGATGAATCGCAGGGTGGAACATTACTCCAAACTCTACTCCAGAGAGAGCTCAACAGGCGTATTGGGAAGGCCGCAACAACACTGGCCAGGCTAACAGAGCGCGTTTGGGCAAACGTCAAACTGACAGTACACACCAAGGCACAAGTCTACTTGGCATGTGTAGTGAGAACACTTCTCTGCGGCCGGAACCCTGGACCCTGCCCTCTCGCCAGGAAAGACGGCTCAATACCTTTCACATGCGGAACCTGAGACGCATCCTTGACATCACGTGGAGAGACCACGTCACCAACAACACAGTACTCGAGAGAACAGGAGTCCCTTCAATGTTCACTCTCCTGAAGCAGAGGCGCATGCGATGGCTGTGACATGTCACATGCATGGAAGATGGCCGCATACCAAAGGACCTCTTATATGAAGAACGCATCAGGAAAGAAGCCCACCGGATTGCTCTGTAGGTAGGCACACACACACACACACACACACACACACACACACACACACACACACACACACCACACACACACACACACACACACACACACACACACACACACACACACACACACACACACACACACACACACACACACACACACACACACACACACATAAACACACAAACACACAAACACACACACACAGTTTCAAGTGTAGATATGATAGAGCCCAATAGGCTCAGGAACCCTACACCTGTTGATTGACGGTTGAGAGGCGGGACCAAAGAGCCAGAGCTCAACCCCCGCAAGCACAATTAAGTGAGTACACACACACACACAAACACACACAACACACACACACACACACACACACACACACACACACACACACACACACACACACACACACACACACACACACATGCAGGAGTTGTAGCTGATGTGTGGAAAAAGGCTAACATAGTTGCAATCTACAAAAGTGGAAGCAGGGAAGACCCCCTTAATTTTAGACCGGTATCACTGACAAGTGTAATAGTCAAAATACTGGAAAAAATAATTAAAACTAAATGGGTAGAACACCTGGAGAAAAATGATATAATATCAGACAGACAGTATGGTTTTCGATCTGGAAGATCCTGTGTAATGAACTTGCTCAGTTTTTATGATCGAGCAACAGAGATTTTACAGGAAAGAGATGGTTGGGTTGACTGCATCTATCTGGACCTAAAAAAGGCTTTCGACAGAGTTCCACATAAGAGGTTGTTCTGGAAACTGGAACATATTGGAGGGGTGACAGGTAAGCTTCTAACATGGGTGAAAAATTTCCTAACTGACAGAAAAATGAGGGCCGTAATCAGAGGCAAGGTATCGGATTGGAGGAATGTCACGAGTGGAGTACCTCAGGGTTCAGTTCTTGCACCGGTAATGTTCATTGTCTACATAAACGATCTACCAGTTGGTATACAGAATTATATGAACATGTTTGCTGATGATGCTAAGATAATAGGGAAGATAAGAAACCTAGATGATTGTCATGCCCTTCAAGAAGACCTGGACAAAATAAGTATATGGAGCAACACTTGACAAATGGAATTTAATGTGAATAAATGCCATGTTATGGAATGTGGAATTGGAGAACATAGACCCCACACAAGCTATATATTATGTGAGAAATCTTTAAAGAATTCTGACAAAGAAAGGGATCTAGGGGTGGTTCTAGATAGAAAACTGTCACTTGAGGACCACATTAAGAACATTGTGCGAGGAGCCTATGCCACGCTTTCTAACTTCAGAATTGCTTTTAAATACATGGATGGAGAAATACTAAAGAAATTGTTTACGACTTTTGTTAGACCAAAGCTGGAATATGCAGCGGTTGTATGGTGCCCATATCTTAAGAAGCACATCAACAAACTGGAAAAGGTGCAACGACATGCCACTAAGTGGCTCCCAGAACTGAAGGACAAGAGCTACGAGGAGAGGTTAGAGGCATTAAATATGCCAAAACTGGAAGATAGAAGAAAAAGAGGTGATATGATCACTACATACAAAATAGTAACAGGAATCGATAAAATTGATAGGGAAGAATTCCTGAGACCCGGAACTTCAAGAACAAGAGGTCATAGATTTAAACTAACGAAACAAAGCTGCCAGAGAAATATAAGAAAATTCACTTTTGTAAACAGAGTGGTAGACGGTTGGAACAAGTTAGGGGAGAAGGTGGTGGAGGCCAAAACCATCAGTAGTTTCAAAGCGTTATATGACAAAGAGTGCTGGGAAGACGGGACACCACGAGCGTAGCTCTCATCCTGTAACTACACTTAGGTAATTACACTTAGGTAATTACATACAAGGGGGGATCTGGTAGCTGAGCGGACAGCGCGCAATACTCGAAATTCTGTGGCCCGGGTTCGATTCCCGGACCAGGCAGAAACAAATGGGCAAAATTTCTTTCACCCTGATGCATCTGTTACCTAGCAGTAAGTAGGTACCCAGGAGTTAGACAGCTGTTACGGAGCTGCTGCTGTGTGTGTGTGTGTGTGTGTGTACTCACCTAGTTGTAATATCTCTGTGGCTCAGTTGAGTACTCAGCTTCTACCTGAGTCCGTTTGTGGGTGTACCACCCGTGTTAAATAATCCATCCTTATCCACCCTGTCAATTCCCCCTGAGAATTTGTCTATGTGGTGATTATGTCTGTCTTCCAGCGACGTGAGGTGCAGGCAGGCAGGCAAACAGCCTTTCTTCGTAACTCGTACCTCTTAGTTGTGTGTGTGTGTGTGTGGTGTGTGTGTGTGTGTGTGTGTGTGTGTGTGTGTGTGTGTGTGTGTGTGTGTGTGTGTGTGTGTACTTACCTACCTAAGTGTACTTACCTAATTGTGCTTGCGGGGGTTGAGCTCTGGCTCTTTGGTCCCGCCTCTCAACCGTCAATCAACAGGTGTACAGGGTCCTGAGCCTATTGGGCTCTATCATATCTACACTTGAAACTGTGTATGGAGTCAGCCTCCACCACATTACTTCCTAATGCATTCCATTTGTCAACAACTCTGACACTAAAAAAGTTTGTTCTAATATCTCTGTGGCTGATTTGGGCACTCAGTTTCCACCTGTGTCCCCTAGTGCGTGTGCCCCTTGTGTTAAATAGCCTGTCTTTATCAACCCTGTTCTAGTACTAGTCTGGTGGCAAACCTTTGAACCTTTTCCAGTTTAGTCTTATGCTTGACTAGATATGGACTCCATGCTGGAGCCGTATACTCCAGGATTGGTCTGGAGCTGGTCCAGTTGTTTGTACTCACCTAGTTGTACTCACCTAGTTGTGCTTGCGGGTGTGTGAGTGTGGGGGGGGGGAATTTTAGTAGTTAGTTACAGTGGATTGGTTGACAGTTGAGAGGCGGGCCGAAAGAGCAGAGCTCAACCCCCGCAAGAACAACTAGGTGAATACACACACACACACACACACACACACACACACACACACACACACACACACACACACACACACACACACACACACACACACGGGACCACACGGTTGAGAGGCGGGACCAAAGAGCCAGAGCTCAACCCCCGCATGCACAACTAGGTGAGTACAACTAGGGGAGTACAAACAACTGGATCAGCTCCAGACCAATCCTGGAGTATGCGGCTCCAGCATGGAGTCCATATCTAGTCAAGCATAAGACTAAACTGGAAAGTTCAAAGGTTTGCCACCAGACTAGTACCAGAACTGAGGGGTATGAGCTACGAGGAGAGACTACTGGAATTACGTCACTGGGAGACTGAAGAGTTAGAGGGGACATGATCACCACATACAAGATTCTCAGAGGAATTGATAGGATAGAAAAAGATAGACTTTTTAAGACAAGGGGCACACGCACTAGGGGACACAGGTGGAAATTGAGTGCCCAAATGAGCCATAGAGACGTTAGAAAGAATTTTTTCAGTGTCAGAGTAGTAAACAAATGGAATGGATTAGGAAGTGATGTGGTGGAGACTGACTCCATACACAGCTTCAAGTGTAAATATGATAGAGCCCAATAGGCTCAGGAACCTGTACACCTGTTGATTGACGGTTGAGAGGCTGGACCAAAGAGCCAGAGCTCAACCCCCTCAAGCACAATTAGGTAAGTACACTTAGGTAGGTAAGTACACACACACACACACACACACACACACACACACACACACACACACACACACACACACACACACACACACACACACACACACACACACACACACACACAACTAAGAGGTACGAGTTACGAAGAAAGGCTGTTTGCCTGCCTGCCTGCACCTCACGTCGCTGGAAGACAGACATAATCACCACATAGACAAATTCTCAGGGGGAATTGACAGGGTGGATAAGGACGGATTATTTAACACGGGTGGTACACCCACAAACGGACTCAGGTAGAAGCTGAGTACTCAACTGAGCCACAGAGATATTAGAAATAACTTTTCCAGTGTCAGAATAGTTAATAAATAGAATGCATTTCGAAGTGATGTGCCAGAGGCAGACTCCCACAGTTTCAAATGTAGATATGATAGAGCTTCAATAAGCTGAGAAACGTGTAAACCCGTAGATTGACAGTTAAGAGGCGGGACCATGGAGCCAAAGCTCAACCCTGCAAGCACAACTAGTCGAGTACACATTCCTGACAAGCCTGACAAAGGGACTTGGGAGAGGATCTGGTCCGCCAGCCCTGGCAAGTAATAAGATCCATTGAAGGTCGAGCGACCTTATTTGTCCTCGAATGCAATTTTGGTTGATTAGTTAAAGAGAACGTTCACCGCAGGGTGGGAGGGACCAGAATGTGGCACTCCTTACACTCATCCTTGGCCAAGAGTGCAATAGTCTCAAGCCAAGATCATACTGGTCTGTGGAGAAGCTCACAATGGTACTTTAGCCGCAGTCAAAGTGCCACTGGATGGTCTGTGGACAAGCTCCCACTGTATAGTCTGTGGGGGGCAAGCTCCCACTGTGGCGGCAACAATCTTATAACATATGGAGTAAAATCAATATTTTTTAAAAACATTTCCTCTGATTTTGTGGAGAATTGACGTCTGAGATTCAGCCTTCATGAAATATTGTGAGAGTGTACTTGATGGATGGCTAGAGGATGATGATTGGTGAGCTGGGGACGAGGGACCAGGTGATTAGTGAGCTGAGGACCAGGTGATTAGTGAGCTGGGGACCAGGTGATTAGTGAGCTGGGGACCAGGTGATTAGTGAGCTGAGGACCAGGTGATTAGTGAGCTGGGGACCAGGTGATTAGTGAGCTGGTGGGGACCAGGTGATTAGTGAGCTGGTGGGGACCAGGTAATTAGTGAGCTGGTGGGGACCAGGTGATTAGTGAGCTGAGGACCAGGTGATTAGTGAGCTGGGGACCAGGTGATTAGTGAGCTGGGGACCAGGTGATTAGTGAGCTGGGGACCAGGTGATTAGTGAGCTGGGGAGCAGGTGATTAGTGAGCTGGGGACCAGGTGATTAGTGAGCTGGGGACCAGGTGATTAGTGAGCTGGTGGGGACCAGGTGATTAGTGAGCTGGTGGGGACCAGGTAATTAGTGAGCTGGGGACTAGGCACCAGGGGATTTGTAAGCTAGGACCAGGTGATTAATGAACTAAGGACTAGGGACTAGGTGATTAGTGAGCTGGGGATTAGAAACCAAGTGATTAGTGAGCTGTGGACGAGGGACCAGGTGATTAGTCAGCCTGGGACAAGCGACCAAATGAATAGAGAGAAAATGACCTAGCTTTTGACAAACATGTAAAGGAGAAAGAATGTTAGCTTTCTGGCAATAGATGAATCACATTCAAAGGATCAAGCTGCAGTTTCCCTGGAACCATTTCAGTTTATTTGTGGTATTGAATCAGCACCAAATTCGTATTGGAATGCCTGAAGGATATTAGTTTCGTTAAATTGTTTACCAAAAATCCCCCCAAAAAAATATATTTGTTGAGAATGAAATGCATTTCAATAAGTTGAATCTTGAGACAATGGTATTGTTGATCTTAAGACAATGGTATTGATGATCTTAAGACAATGGTATTGATGATCTTAAGACAATGGTATTGATGATCTTAAGACAATGGTATTGATGATCTTAAGACAATGGTATTGATGATCTTAAGACAATGGTATTGATGATCTTAAGACAATGGTATTGATGATCTTAAGACAATGGTATTGATGATCTTAAGACAATGGTATTGATGATCTTAAGACAATGGTATTGATGATCTTAAGACAATGGTATTGATGATCTTAAGACAATGGTATTGATGATCTTGAGACAATGGCATTATTGACCTTGAGGCTGTTGTGGGGAAAACTGACTCGTGGGATTTATATATTTATTAATTTGTATTAATGTATATAGTACTGTAATTTATTTCTTACGTTAATTTATGTATTTCGATAGTGGACTGTATGATGTTTAAAGTGGACTGTATGATTTTATTCCCACAAATCGTTTCCAACACATTCTGGGGGAGGTTTAATATATATATATATATATATATATATATATATATATATATATATATATATATATATATATATATATATATATATATATATAAAGCTTTATGTGTATGATAGGTATGGCCTGAACTATCAGATATGATCAGGAAAGACCACGCCAGTTAGTTAGTTAGTTAGTTAGTTAGTTAGTGCTAATTCTGCTTGAGGTTGTCGCGGATTACCTGCTGGAAACTAAGCATCGTAACTAGTGCAAATATCATCCTAATAACAGATATTGTTTGACAGAATTATTATTACTAATGTGGTTATGCTGCTTTAAAACACCCAAAGTTAAGGCTTACTCAATTTTGGGTGTTTTCAAGCAGCACAACCACATTAGTAAATTACACCATGAACTAAAGGCTCTACAATTCATTTAGTATAATGTACGGATATAATGCCTGTCCTGGATACGACGGTGTCGATTTATGCTGATCAATTCTTCGACAACAACTTCCTGTTCCTCAAGTATTAAGAGTTCAACAAGAGCCATTTTAACTGTCTAGGGATAAATGGCTACTCTCCCTCTCTCCATCTCTCCCACATCAGACGTCTCCTCCTATATGTGTTATATCAAGTGGAAATAGGGTTTATATTTAATGTATTTTAGTACTGATAAGTTCACTCAAGGGAGGAAACGTTTAATAATGTTTACAGTCCAGAGACTGATGTTTTAAGAAGAATTTCCACTATTATTAACTGGTGAATTTAATGGTGACATATGGCAATGATATCCCGTTTTCTCTCGGGGAAAATCTCCACTGGAGCCTCGTTTTCTATGAATGATAAAGCTACTTTGGGGTTAATTTATTAGTACAAAATAGCAGTAATATTATATGTCTATTGTATTAAATGTTAGTAAATGGTGTCTGGTTTTTCTGCCAGCTGTGTTATTGTTGACCCTGAGAGAGCTGTATTGTTGACCCTGAGAGACCTGTATTGTTGACCATGAGAGAGCTGTATTGTTGACCCTGAGAGAGCTGTATTGTTGACCCTGAGATAGCTGTATTGTTGACCCTGAGAGAGCTGTATTGTTGACCCTGAGAGAGCTGTATTGTTGACCATGAGAGAGCTGTATTGTTGACCTGAGAGAGCTGTATTGTTGACCCTGAGATAGCTGTATTGTTGATCTTGACCTCGTGATATTAATTTTCTTGAAAACTCGGCATTCTTGATTTTAAGACTGAGGTATTGTTGACCTTCAGACTAAGGCATTGTTTTGATTTTGACCTCGTGGTAGTGTTGACCTTAAGATCTTGCTGACCTCCAGAAGATGATATTGTTGACCTTGACCCCGTGGCAGTGTTGATGACCTTGATACCGTGGTATTAGTGACCTTGAGACCGTGGTATTAGTGACCTTGAGACCGTGGTATTGGTGACCTTGAGACCGTGGTATTAGTGACCTTGAGACCGTGGTACTGGTGACCTTGAGACCGTGGTATTAGTGACCTTGAGACCCTGGTATTGGTGACCTTGAGACCGTGGTATTGTTGACCTTGAGACCGTGGTATTGGTGACCTTGAGACCGTGGTATTGGTGACCTTGAGACCGTGGTATTAGTGACCTTGAGACCCTGGTATTGGTGACCTTGAGACCCTGGTATTGGTGACCTTGAGACCGTGGTATTGGTGACCTTGAATGGAGGACTTGGCCTGGTATTAGTGACCTTGAGACCGTGGTATTGTTGACCTTGAGACCGTGGTATTAGTGACCTTGAGACCGTGGTATAGTGACCTTGAGACCGTGGTATTAGTGACCTTGAGACCGTGGTATTAGTGACCTTGAGACCGTGGTATTAGTGACCTTGAGACCGTGGTATTAGTGACCTTGAGACCGTGGTATTAGTGACCTTGAGACCGTGGTATTAGTGACCTTGAGACCGTGGTATTAGTGACCTTGAGACCGTGGTATG
>WNGS01166226.1:18456103-18467575 GCA_020271785.1 Procambarus virginalis | reverse complement strand
ATCATGGATAACACCTGCACTGATATTTGATAACACCTGCATTGAATGGATAACATCTGGATTGATATGGATAATGTCTTCATTTATGTCGATAACATGTGCATAACAACGGAATTGACATGGATAACATCTGCATTGAATGGATTACATCTGCGGTGATATCGAAAACATCTGCTTTGATATAGATAGCAACTACATTGACACTGATAACTCGCTACAGCTTAAGGAAGTTTTTAAGCGAAGTTCCGTGTAATGGCTTCACTTGCGAGATGGAGAGCGAAGGTAAGTGCCCTTTAGTAGATATAACAGTTTCGAAAAGAATTAGTGTAAGTTAAGGGGGAAATTATATGAGCTTGTGCCGATATTATTGACCTGACAGGTCAATTATATATGGCCTGACAGCCAGTGTACAGCCTGAGCTGTACCCTTCCTCCCCATCCCTGTCACTTGTACAGGGCTCTTGTACAGCCTGAGCTGTACAAGAGAAGTGCTGTTGGCGCCGAGGACAACTTTGCTGCCTCTGATCAGCACTACGGGACTGCCACGTCTATAAAACTCTGCTAAATTCAAATTTCAACAGCCACGAAAAGAGGAAAAGATACTGAACTACACAACCGATAGAAACGTGAGCCTTACCAACTCTCAATGTTGTATGTCCCTTAACAACTTACCATATAGTGCAAAAGCTAGATGACCATCAGCTTACTCATGAAGAACTCTCCTAACACCAAACGAAACTACTAGAAAGAGAGAAATATTGCATATGATTTTCCACTCCTGCTTTTATACCATGAGCCACAAACGATGTCAGTATAAAGGCAGGACGACATATCTTTTTTTTAAGGCAACTAACAATACACAAACAACAAGTCTCTATCGAAGATCCCATCATGTCTACACAAGATCAACACCAGACATATCTTGACTAGCAACGCCCAAATAATCAACAGATACAACGATAATAGCACAGCCGAAGCACTACATGTCAAACATTTAAACCATCAACAGCCAGCTGACACTTAATGTAGACACGTCACGTCATCTACAACAGTGAGGCAGAGCTGCCAGTTTGCCCTCCACCTACTGCCCCAGCCGACCAATGAAAATGCAGCTAGATAACCCAAGATAGCCCAGTTTCCTCGACTCCAGAGCACCAGGGAAGAGAGAGTTGGTGGAGTGGGAGATATCGGGGTCCCGGAGAGGAGAGGAGAAGAGCAATAATAGTACGAAAACTAGTGAAGATTGTTGTTGTAGATTCAGCTACTGGGAACAAAACGTTCCAAGTAGCACGGGCTATGGTGAGCCCGTAGTGGACTTACCTAGCACAGGAGCGGGGCAAGTAGCACGGGCTATGGTGAGCCAGTAGTGGACTTACCTAGCACAGGAGCGGGGCAAGTAGCACGGGCTATGGTGAGCCCGTAGTGGACTTACCTAGCACAAAAGCGGGGCAAGTACCACGGGCTATGGTGAGCCAGTAGTGGACTTACCTGGCACAGGAGCAGGGCAAGTACCACGAACTATGGTGAGCCGTAGTGGACTTACCTCCCACAGGAGCAGGGCAAGTACCACGAACTATGGTGAGCCAGTAGTGGACTTACCTCCCACAGGAGCGGGGCTGTAACTGAAAGGTGGTTGACTAATGTCATTCTTATAGACTTCCCCCTTGAGAAGCGACCACTCTGTGTTCCGGGGTCTGTTCTGGTGTATAATCCAGCTCTCTGTAACCGTGTGCTGGTAACCACAACAATAAAATATTGTCCACGACTCTAAATATTTGTTTCGTGAAGCTCTTATAACTAGGAAAAAAAGATACTAGAAATGGATTTTTTTTTACGCTTGGAAGGGGTAATTTTTTTTTTTAGTGTTGTTTTCCGTAGTGTGACTCGACTAATGTTGAGTTGTGGTTCTTGGGCCCCTTCCCGTGCAGCCTCAAGTATTCTGTTCCTCATCTCGCAGAAAGCAAAATTATATTAATATTTTAAAGCAGCACAAAAGGAATAAATTTGTAAAAAAGATGTAATTAATCTTGCAAGAATCTTACTGTGCTAAAGTTTGTATTAACAATAAAGGAACAAGATCAAATAGAAAGAATTCATTGTAAAGAAAATGAATGAAACATTTTACGCTTTTCTTTGGAGCAGACTAAAGTATCTTCTTTAACTTTGAATACTTCCTCAAGATGAGTCAACCTGTATGCTAATTAGCCGTTCTGGGTAAAGGTAGTTTGCATAAAGACAAGATTCAGTGGACCAAATTCTCTACTAATAGGTTAGTGTCTTGCTTCCTTGTTATGTAAGTGACGACTTCAAGATGTTTGTAACTGCTTGGACTGATCGAAGGGCTGTTGTGTAGTAGACGGACTGATTCAGAGCTCTCTCTTGTTAACTATCTTACTTAACCTGGACGGTACAGTTACTGATTAGCCTTTTGCCGGGCATCGTTCGAATCCCGATGGTCCGAGTGGTTGGGCGTTATAGTGAATTGGTTTTGTGGGGACAGGAAGCCTATATATATATTATATATATATATATATATATATATATATATATATATATATATTATATATATATATAATATATACATATATATATATATATAGATATATATATATATATATAATATATATATATATATAATCTTCCTGTAATAACTCCCTTATGCTTGTAGAGACAGCATCGACCTCGCTTCCTGCAGGGTCGATGTTCGATCCCCAATGGTTCAAGTGGTTGGTCACCGTTCCTTCCCTCCGTTTCTGCTTCTCCTTGAACATGAACGATGAATAGCATCATATGCTTTTCCTCTTAATACGTTTTTAATGTTTAATTTATGCACGATGACTATAAAATATACAAGAAATATAGGAGAGACGTAGAGGGAGAAGACAGGAATGAACGAGAGAGAGAGAAGGTATAAATAAAAGATTATTTAACCAATCTGTATATGGTCAATACCACTCTCCCCATGTTACAGGAAAAGTATGGTGAATAGAGTTTTTTATTAATCATTATAAAATCAGCATTTATTAAACATTAATCACTGAGATCAGTGATAATGTTTTACAATGCTGCAAGACAAAAATAATATTTTCAAAATTTTTCAAATTTGGCCCGCCAGTTACCAATAACTATTGAATCTTACAATTTATCTGGAAAAATGTACGTCAATTTGTAGCTTGAAGTATAATATATTGAGTGTAATTTGCTGTAGTTGACGACGGGCATATATCCTTCAAGTCTTTTTAGGAAGTCTGAATTTACACACAGAAATCACAATAGCGTGATTCGTCAAACGAACAAACCCACAAGGCCCTTGATGAGGGTTTCGAACCTACGTCCGAGAGAATCCCAGACGCTGCCTTAATCGACTGAGCTACGACATGGTCCTCTCGGGGATCCTCTCAGATGTAAGTTCGAACCCTCGTCACGTCCCTTGTGGATTTATTCAAATCTGAATTTATCTGATGGAATTTAAGGCCGTCCAGAAACAAGCTCTTGAGAGGGGACCCGATTTGCGATACATCTTTGTGAAGAGAGAGCAGCACCCATAAAGTTCAGGTAATTCCCCAGGATCAAATAGAGCTTGGATGGGTCTGGAGGGGGTGTGTGATGGCAATTAATATGATTGGTAGTATATGTGGTGGTATTTGAGGGTGGAGGATTGGAGAGATTTATAATTTGCTCATAGAGCGATGTAGCACATGGCTGAGGATACATAGTAATGTAGCACATGACTGAGGATACATAGTGATGTAGCACATGACTGAGGATACATAGTTATGTAACACATGACTGAGGATACATAGTGTTGTAGCACATGACTGAGGATACATAGTGATGTAGCACATGACTGAGGATACATAGTGATGTAGCACATGACTGAGGATACATAGTTATGTAACACATGACTGAGGATACATAGTTATGTAGCACATGACTGAGGATACATAGTGTTGTAGCACATGGCTGAGGATACATAGTGATGTAGCACATGACTGAGGATACATAGTGATGTAGCACATGACTGAGGATACATAGTGTTGTAGCACATGACTGAGGATACATAGTGATGTAGCATATGACTGAGGATACATAGTTATGTAGCATATGACTGAGGATACATAGTGATGTAGCACATGGCTGAGGATACATAGTGATGTAGCACATGGCTGAGGATACATAGTTATGTAACACATGACTGAGGATACATAGTGTTGTAGCACATGGCTGAGGATACATAGTTATGTAGCATATGACTGAGGATACATAGTGATGTAGTATATGACTGAGGATACATAGTGATGTAGCATATGACTGAGGATACATAAAGACCACCATTTTTGTCTCTTTCAATCATATATATATATATATATAATATATATATATATATATATATATATATATATATATATATATAAGTATATATATATATAATGTATATATATATGAAAACCACATTGAAAACTTAGAGAATGTTGATCTTATAGTCTAAGAAGCTTCTATCAAAGAAGTATATTAAGCTATACTATATGATCAACAAGGCCAGCATATGTCGTCACACCCACACAATTGAAAACCTGAACAACTGCAATCAGGAAAATAGAAAACCATGACTTCAGACTCACAGTTGAAAGATGCACAGGCTGTCCACCCGCTGGAGGATGGTAGGTGGCAGGAGGTTATTCTGGTCATGGGCCTGAGAGTGTAAGGGGACCTGGAGCTGAACCCAGAGTGGTGTTGACGTCTATTAAAAGTTATGTCTTTTCGATGTTACGGGAAAAGTATGGCGAGTAGAGTTTTTTATTATTATTCTTGAGATCAGTGCATAATATTTTACATTGCTGCAAGATATAAAAAAAAATCCATTTGGCAATTTGTCCAAAAAAGAGCCGACGGCCTTCCAAAACTGTCGTGGTGGTCAGTATGTGGCTATGCCACGGTTTTCTCTCTATGATTGTGACAACTCCAACCCGACGATATTTGGCACATACCTCACAGCAATCCCGGTGCAAAATTGGGTTCGACTAACCCAAAGAGTTAGGCCTCCATCCTAACCTCAAGTAGTGGTCCTACGGAACAAACTGACCATAGCGGCCCTTGGGTCGTGTGTATAGTGGCCCTGTGCTTTGGGTGTAGTGTTCCTGGGCCACATGTGTGGTGCCCTCGGCCTCGCGATCAATAATGATCAATACAGCCGGGATAGCCTCTGTCCTCAGCTGCTGTGTGACAGTGGCCCTCATTACTATCCTTCACCACTATGGCCCAGGGCCATCAGTCAGGTACTAAAGCATTATTATAGCCAGGGGGAAAAACACTGTTTTTTCCTCAGCTGCTCAGAGCCTGTCTCCCTCATTACAACCCTGTTAGATTGGGCTATTCTGCCACAGGCCATAATGCTGAACAAACAGCTCTATACAGAGCTTCGCCCTAGTGACTGTTCCTCTTGCATGTTAATTTGACTCTGTTTAAAGGCTTCAATTGTATTTTGTAGCTGAAGCGAATCAGTGAAAATTTTACATCTGAAGTGCTGTTGAATCTTAATAATGGTGTATTATTGATGTATTTTGCAATATGTGACGAATCACTATTTTAAGGTGAAACTGTGTTTCTTACCCATTCATTAGATGGTTTCTTTACCTTACTTACCCACACCTTAAATGACTCTATTTCCCGCTCATTACCTACCTTCTGAATGACTTATTTTCCTCCTTTACTCATCATCTAAATGACTCATGCGATTCCTTACCTTCTTCATTTTCCGACTCTCTACACACCTCCTCCATCTTCCCTATCAACACCCACATCTTCCCTCCCTTGCCCCCATCCCTACCCATTCCTCTCTTGCCCCTTCCGCACTTCACCGAGCACATAATTTGATGAAACTGAAGACATTTAATGGCTCTTTTTATGTGCGTGATATGTGTGTGTGTGTACATACTAGCGTGATGTGTGTGTGGGGGGGGTGTGTATGTGTGTGTGTGTGTGTGTGTGTACATACTAGCGTGATGTGTGTGGGGGGTGTGTATGTGTGTGTGTGTGTGTGTGTACTCACCTAGTTTTGCTTGCATGGGTTGAGCTTTGGCTCTTTGGTCCCGCACATACCATTGTGTGTGTGTGTGTGTGTGTGTGTGTGTGTGTGTGTGTATTCACTTAGTTGTATTCACTTAGTTGTATTTTACGGGGGTTGAGCTTTGCTCTTTCGGCCCGCCTCTCAACTGTCAATCAACTGTTTACTAACTACACTAACTACTTTTTTTTTCCACACCCCACACACACACACACACACACCCCAGGAAGCAGCCCGTGACAGCTGACTAACTCCCAGGTACCTATTTACTGCTAGGTAACAGGGGCATTCAGGGTGAAAGAAACTTTTGCCCATTTGTTTCTGCCGGGTGCGGGAATCGAACCCGCGCCACAGAATTACGAATCCTGCTCGCTATCCACCAGGCTACCTGGCCCCCCTCTACCTGTGTGTGTGTGTGTGTGTGTGTGTGTGTGTGTGTGTGTGTGTGTATGAGTGTATGTTAGAGAGGTTGTTTGATACAAGTAGACAAATACTTAACTGTGTTTGTCTACTTGTATCTACGGAGGGAGAGAGTCTACCTCTTGGGCCCCGCCTCCATGTTTCCCTACATAGTTATCGTTTTGCTTCCTGATATTTTAAACATTTCAAGCTTAGCTTTGATTTTTGTGTAGTGAGGTGGCTTCTACTGCTTCTGCTTCAGGCGACAGTAATTTGCTTACCACTCTGTTACTGAATACAAGCATTTCCTTGCTTTTCTCCGAATCACTTGTGTTTCCAACTGTATATCGTCGTCCATATATCTCCACGTCATCAGAATTTGTGAGTATTTTGGACGTTGTGATCATATCCCCTTGTTTTTTCTCTTATAATGTGTTTAGATTAAGCTTCCTTACCGGGATGTACCTAAGTTTAGTTGATAGACAAAGTTAATAGACCCTTTAGTACTGAACTAGAAATCCAATTGAACGATGTGAGACAAAAAACTAATGGTCATCATAACTGCAATACCAGTGGCCATTACCATAATCCCATTAGCCATATTGAAGTACATTTGCCCATTACTGCAATATCAGTGCCCATTATTGAGATACTATTGACCATTACTGTTATACCACTGGTTATGTTATCCCTGACCATTATTACACTGCTATGACTATTTCTGCAATACCATTGTCAGTTACTGTAACTCCACTGACCACTACAACACCAGCACCACCACACTACACCAACGCCATCAACCATCACCAAAATGTAACGAAAGAGAACATTTCCCAGATACTCTCTTATACCAAGAGAATCCGCGACGCAAAATTTCAACAACATTGTGAGGCAAGGAAAGGCAGGCTAACGCAGGCCACACTGTGAGGCAGGCCAACACAGGCCACACTGTGAGGCAGGCCAACACAGGCCACACTGTGAGGCAGGCCAACACAGGCCACACTGTGAGGCAGGCCAACACAGGCCACACTGTGAGGCAGGCCAACACAGGCCACACTGTGAGGCAGGCCAACACAGGCCACACTGTGAGGCAGGCCAACACAGGCCACACTGTGAGGCAGGCCAACACAGGCCACACTGTGAGGCAGGCCAAGAGAAGAGAAAGTCTGCTCCTTAAACATCAATCTGGGGACGCTAAGCGAATAGAGAGAGAGAGAGAGAGAGAGAGAGAGAGAGAGAGAGAGAGAGAGAGAGAGAGAGAGAGAGAGAGAGAGAGAGAGAGAGAGAGAGAGAGAGAGAGAGAGCGTGTGAAAAGAGAAGAGTGATGATCTTAGACCACCTGCATTGGGCTCCTTTGATCTAAAGAGCCTGCAGAAGGTGTTTGGATTAAGTGGTCCTCCTACGTCTTAATATGAGCAATAATCACCTGGGTTTGTTTACTTTAAAGCTGTCAAAGGAACAGGGGAATAATTGTCACAGCTGACGTAAATTATATTGTTTAAATAAATATAAATAAGGGAACGAGAGATTCATACGCTATACGACCTTCATGGTGATTACACTCACACTAGGGTCTTCCAGTGGTTCCTCTTGTACCTAAATACAGTCTAAAATGCTCCTGTAGATCCTCTTGTGACTAAATAGAGGCTAAAATGCTCCTGTAGTTCCTCTTGTGACTAAATAGAGGCTAAAATGCTCCTGTAGTTCCTCTTGTGACTAAATAGAGGCTAAAATGGTCCTGTAGTTCCTCTTGTGCCTAAATAGAGGGTCTAGAATATTCCTATGATTCCTGACATGCTTAAAAAGGGAATGTAGGGTGTTCCTGTGAAGTCGTACGTACTTAAAAAGGGTGTTTTAGGGTGTTTTAGGGTGTTTGTATAGTCGTTCCATTGCCTAAACAGTGGACTAGAGTGTTTTCTCGTTTCTTACATGCCTAAAAAGAGAAGTGTGGCGTGTCCCTCCGGTCTTTCCACATGTTTAAAGAACGGGTCTTGTATTCACATAGTTGTGCTTGCGGGGCGTTGAGCCCCCGCCCCTCTCTCGTCTGGTCTGCTGACTGCTCATCTCTCTAAAACGGGTTCCAGGATGTTTCACTCATGCCCATTGGAGTGATGATGCTCTATGCTAACGTACCACAGCAAGCAAGGGGTGAGAGTGTGTCTCTGAGCAGTAGCGAAAGACCAACAGTCAATATTAATAGCTAGGCGTTACCAGGTGGCAAGCTAACGACCAATATCACCCGAGCTGCGTGTTCCTCCCACCCGTGAACGAGAGAGAGCCGCTAACGATGTTGCAGATGGTAACTACAAATTAATACAGGGGGGAAAAAAAAGCTGATGATCTAATGGTCGTTTCCTAACGGAAGCATCAAATAAGACTTGATAATACAGTAGGCAATATTAGATAATACAGTAGGCAATATTAGATAATGCAGTGGGCAATAGCTGGGCCGAGCTTCTGTGGGAAGGCCACCGCGGCCAAGGGAGTTCGGCCACATTTGGCCCGTTTCTGTGGCGTTAGCTGTTAGCGTAAAGTGGTATTCAAGACCATAAAGTGGTATTCAAGACCGTAAAGTGGGATTCAAGACCGTAAAGTGGGATTCAAGACCATAAAGTGGGATTCAAGACCGTAAAGTGGGATTCAAGACCGTAAAGTGGGATTCAAGACCATAAAGTGGGATTCAAGACCATAAAGTGGGATTCAAGACCATAAAGTGGGATTCAAGACCATAAAGTGGTATTCAAGACCATAAAGTGGGATTCAAGACCATAAAGTGGTATTCAAGAGCGTAAAGTGGGATTCAAGACCATAAAGTGGGATTCAAGACCATAAAGTGGGATTCAAGACCATAAAGTGGGATTCAAGACCATAAAGTGGGATTCAAGACCATAAAGTGGGATTCAAGACCATAAAGTGGGATTCAAGACCATAAAGTGGGATTCAAGACCATAAAGTGGGATTCACTCACGCAAAGGAGATTTTCAGACTGGAGAACTGGGGATAAAGACCACAGACCTGCAGTGCAAACACTTGCAAGATGCAACATGTAAGATGCTGACATGTGCAACAAGGATTTTTCAAGATTCGGGAGATCTGAAGTGAGATTTGACACCTATAGTTGCCTAATCGTCGAGATTTGCGATTGGTTCATCCATAGCACACAATTCAAATCAAAATAATGATGTCTATCTGATTGGAGGGTTGATGATTGGGGTTAGTCTCGCTCAACTTTGTAGGGGGACCATGGTGAGAGGGGCGGCCAACACAGGCGCATCGTGGCTAATAGAAACTACCAGATTGAAAAGGAACGAAGCCTCCAGAGAGAGATTGGGAGAGACGAAACTCTCCAGAGAGAGATTGGGAGAGACGAAACCCTCCAGAGAGAGATTGGGAGAGACGAAACCCTCCAGAGAGAGATTGGGAGAGACGGAACTCTCCAGAGAGAGATTGGGAGAGACGAAACCCTCCAGAGAGAGATTGGGAGAGACGGAACTCTCCAGAGAGAGATTGGGAGAGACGAAACCCTCCAGAGAGAGATTGGAGAGACGAAACCCTCCAGAGAGAGATTGGGAGAGACGAAACCCTCCAGAGAGAGATTGGGAGAGACGGAACTCTCCAGAGAGAGATTGGGAGAGACGGAAGCCTCCAGAGAGACTGAGAGAGAGAGAGAGAGAGAGAGAGAGAGAGAGAGAGAGAGAGAGGGAAGCCTCCAGGTGATAATGTGTGGAGGGAAGCACTCGCCAGAAGGATTGGATTGCGCATTAGAGCAACACAGTGAATAGCGAATCACAACGGTGACCTGACGCGAAATTGATTACATCCCGTTTTAGCGTGGACACAGAAGAAGATTGGGGGATTGGAGCCTAGTAGGCAGAGATGGTAGAGCTAACGGGACAAGAGGCAGTGAAGGTAGAGCCAACGGCACAAGAGGCAGTGAAGATAGAGCCAACGGGACAAGAGGCAGTGAAGATAGAGCTAACGGCACCAGAGGCAGTGAAGATAGAGCCAACGGCACAAGAGGCAGGGAAGATAGAGCCAACGGCACAAGAGGCAGGGAAGATAGAGCCAACGGCACAAGAGGCAGGGAAGATAGAGCCAACGGCACAAGAGGCAGTGAAGATAGAGCCAACGGGACAAGAGGCAGTGAAGATAGAGCCAACGGCACCAGAGGCAGTGAAGATAGAGCCAACGGCACCAGAGGCAGGGAAGATAGAACCAACGGCACCAGAGGCAGTGAAGATAGAGCCAACGGCACCAGAGGCAGTGAAGATAGAGCCAACGGCACCAGAGGCAGGGAAGATAGAGCCAACGGCACAAGAGGCAGTAGCAAATTTTAGCTCCGTAAATTACCTGACAAACTGCTCAACCTCCGCCACAACCCCAATTGAAATTTTCCTTTCAAGGTTTTTTTCAAAGATCCGAGCAATGTCATTTTTTTTCCTCTATAGATGAAAAGAACAACTTTTGCGTAAGATTTCTTAATGAAGGCGCTTTGGAGGGCTTGTGCCATAGCATGGCAGTCCTCTGCAACATGGCAGTCCTCTGCAACATGGCAGTCCTCTGCAACATGGCAGTCGGAAAAACTGAGGACCCTGCAGGCTGTATACACCTGTATACACTCTGTCTACACCTGTATACACTGTATACACCTGTATACACTCTGTATACACCTGTTGTTGTATACATGTGGTGTAAACTAGACCGGGTATACACATTTAGTTGGTGTATATATAATGTTCTGTGTTTAAACTTGCCTTGTATAGCGACTGTGTTAGACTGAATACTTGGAGGTCTTGGCTCTGTTGACATGATGAGTGGGATCTCCCATGTACTCCAGCAGCTGACAGTGGGATCTCCCACGTACTCCAGCAGCTGACAGTGGGATCTCCCATGTACTCCAGCAGCTGACAGTGGGATCTCCCACGTACTCCAGCAGCTGACAGTGGGATCTCCCATGTACTCCAGGAGCTGACAGTGGGATCTCCCACGTACTCCAGCAGCTGACAGTGG
>WNGS01166226.1:18436885-18454742 GCA_020271785.1 Procambarus virginalis | reverse complement strand
AGTAAGGTAAGGCAGGTAAGGGAGCATGAAGGCAAGGTAAGGGAGCATGAAGGCAAGGTAAGGGAGCATGAAGGCAAGGTTGTGTAATTCATATGGATTTTCAGAAAGTATTTTATAAAGCTCGTATTTTTTTGTAAGAAATGTGTATGGTGCAGATGCTCGAGTTTTGGGTTGATGAGGAGTGAGAAGGTTGATGAATGGGTGGTAGGTGAAGGGGAGGTGAAGGGGCAGCATGGGAATAGGCATGAACACTACAGGTCTAGGTTAGCTCATATTAATAATAGTTACACCAGGTGGCGTGACTGCCTTAACTACGCATATTCCCCCTCAACTTCCCTTTCGCTGCAAGAGCACTGTGGCGACGCTGGCTGGCCACCCACCATCATCATCTGCCGGCACAAGACACGAGGGAAGGAAGCCAAATTATGGCACCCGGACGTTAACTGGAGACTGTCCAGTTAGCGACTCCTCTCAAGCAATGAGGACAAATTAACAGGGCAAGACTGGTCTCTTCGGCGCCACTGATCCGCCTCAAGATAAAAAAAAAGGCGACCCACCAAGACGGCGCACTGGGAATCACTCGCCGCCTCTCATTGGTTGAGGCGGCCCGGCCTCCACCAATCACCGGCGACTCTGTGCTACCAGAAGGCAGCTGGGGACCTCAACTTGCCGAGAACCTTCAGACGCTTCCAGGTTCCAGTCGAGCCTGGAGCTGACGGTTCTGCCGAGAAGAGTCTGGGAAAGTTGGTGTAACATATCGGAGTACAGTGCCTCAATACGTCTTCCAGAGTGAACAAGTGCATATCAGATTTAACAAAGACACCTGATCCTGCAGGCAGTGCACCATGGCACAGCAGTGAGTGTATGAGAGTGTCAGAGGAGCGTCCACGTGGAGGACTCAGACATCAGGATGGCAGCCGAGGTGTCTAAGACAGGGAAGATCGGAGCGGGCGTGGTGCTGTTCCTGGTGCTGGCGGTGGTGGCCGTGCTGGCCGTGGGCTCCGCCGTCGGCTGGTATGACCGAGATGTTGAACCACCTCCTCCTCCAGGCTTCAAGGAGAGGGTAAGTCACTCTCGCCTGACGCACTCACAACCATAACACACTTTAGTCTTAGACTTGAATGTGAAATACTGTCTAGGGGTTAAGATCCCAGCCTCTCCACCACCCTCTTTGTATCAATTTCCCACAGTCAGCTGACTCCCACACTCAGTTGACTCCCACACTCAGCTGACTCCCACACAGTTGACTCCCACACTCGGTTGACTCCCACACTCAGCTGACTCCCACACAGTTGACTCCCACACTCAGCTGACTCCCACACTCAGTTGACTCCCACACTCAGCTGACTCCCACACTCAGCTGACTCCCACACTCAGCTGACTCCCACACTCAGTTGACTCCCACACTCAGCTGACTCCCACACTCAGCTGACTCCCACACTCAGCTGACTCACACACTCAGTTGACTCCCACACTCAGCTGACTCACACACTTAGCTGACTCCCACACTCAGCTGACTCCCACACTCAGTTGACTCCCACACTCAGCTGACTCACACACTCAGCTGACTCCCACACTCAGTTGACTCCCACACTCAGCTGACTCACACACTCAGCTGACTCCCACACTCAGCTGACTCCCACACTCAGTTGACTCCCACACTCAGCTGACTCCCACACTCAGCTGACTCCCACACTCAGCTGACTCCCACACTCAGTTGACTCCCACACTCAGCTGACTCACACACTCAGCTGACTCCCACACTCAGCTGACTCCCACACTCAGCTGACTCACACACTCAGCTGACTCACACACTCAGCTGACTCCCACACTCAGCTGACTCCCACACTCAGTTGACTCCCACACTCAGCTGACTCCCACACTCAGCTGACTCCCACACTCAGCTGACTCCCACACTCAGCTGACTCCCACACTCAGCTGACTCCCACACTCAGCTGACTCCCACACTCAGTTGACTCCCACACTCAGCTGACTCCCACACTCAGCTGACTCCCACACTCAGTTGACTCCCACACTCAGCTGACTCCCACACTCAGCTGACTCCCACACTCAGCTGACTCCCACACTCAGTTGACTCCCACACTCAGTTGACTCCCACACTCAGTTGACTCCCACACTCAGCTGACTCCCACACTCAGCTGACTCCCACACTCAGTTGACTCCCACACTCAGCTGACTCCCACACTCAGCTGACTCCCACACTCAGCTGACTCCCACACTCAGCTGACTCCCACACTCAGCTGACTCCCACACTCAGCTGACTCCCACACTCAGCTGACTCCCACACTCAGCTGACTCACACACTCAGCTGACTCACACACTCAGCTGACTCACACACTCAGTTGACTCACACACTCAGCTGACTCCCACACTCAGCTGACTCCCACACTCAGCTGACTCCCACACTCAGCTGACTCCCACACTCAGCTGACTCCCACACTCAGCTGACTCCCACACTCAGCTGACTCACACACTCAGCTGACTCCCACACTCAGCTGACTCACACACTCAGTTGACTCCCACACTCAGCTGACTCCCACACTCAGCTGACTCCCACACTCAGCTGACTCCCACACTCAGCTGACTCCCACACTCAGTTGACTCCCACACTCAGTTGACTCCCACACTCAGCTGACTCCCACACTCAGCTGACTCCCACACTCAGCTGACTCCCACACTCAGCTGACTCCCACACTCAGCTGACTCCCACACTCAGCTGACTCCCACACTCAGCTGACTCCCACACTCAGCTGACTCCCACACTCAGCTGACTCCCACACTCAGCTGCTGCTAGGCGTAGAAGTTGGCAAACTTAATTAATGTTGCAACTTGGGCTTCTTGCAATGGAACTGCTGTTTTTATTTTTGCAATTTATTTTGTTTATATATATATATATATATATATATATATATATATATATATATATATATATAATATATATATATATATATATATATATATTTTAGTGTGTGTGAACATTCAAGTTTGTTCGCATGTGTGTTGCTCACGTGGCCCCACAAAGTGAGTTGATTCGATGAAGTATCTATGCCCAAGCTTACAACCAAGTGCCGTCGGGTCGTTGGGGATATAGCCTCGGCTACCAATGACTTTTGTACAGTCACGGTAGTTGAGTGGTTAAGGAACCAGGTACGCCATGGTGCATATTGTCACATTTTTCATCACGTGTTAATTTTCGTGATTTACACACACACACACGCGCTAATATATATATATATATATATATATATATATAAATATATATAATATATATATATTATATATAATACTGAGTACTCTTTATTTTCTTCTCCGAGGCTATGGGTCCCTACACTTGCACCAGAGGTGGTACCCCTTCTAGGTATTATATATATATATGTCGTACCTAGTAGCCAGAACGCACTTCTCAGCCTACTATGCAAGGCCCGATTTGCCTAATAAGCCAAGTTTTCATGAATTAATATATTTTCTCAAATTTTTTTCTTATGAAATGATAAAGCTACCCATTTCATTACGTATGAGGTCAATTTTTATTTATTGGAGTTAAAATTGGCGTAGTTATATGACGGAACCTAACCAACCCTACCTAACCTAACCTATCTTTATAGGTTAGGTTAGGTTAGGTATCCGAGAAAGTTAGGTTAGGTTAGGTTAGGTAGGTTAGGTAGTCGAAAAACAATTAATTCATGAAAACTTGGCTTATTAGGCAAATCGGGCCTTGCATAATAGGCTGAGAAGTGCGTTCTGGCTACTAGGTACGACATATATATATATAATATATATATTATATATAATATATATATATATAATATATATATATAATATATTATAATATATATATGTGTGTGTATAGATATACACATATATTATATATGTAGAAGTATATGTAGATATCCAAAATATCTAGATATCCAACAAAATGTTTAGTTTCCTGAACCAGTTGGCAGAGCCAACTTTGGTCATTTACTCTGGGAACGCGAACATTTAAACCCGTTATTTTCGTGTTGTATATGAACACTTGTGTTGCTGAGACCTTGGAGTGGTTGTTGTGCCTTGTCTCCTGATGGTGGCTGGTGTGTGCTCCCCTAGTTGTGCTCGCGGGGGTTGAGCTCTGCTCTTTACACCCGCCTCTCAACCGCCAGTCACCTTGTGTAGAGATTCCTGAGTCTCTCGAGCTTAATCATATCTACATTTGAAGCTGTGTATGGAGTCAGCCTCCACCACATCACTGCTTAATGCATTCCATTTACTAACTACTCTGACACTGAAAAAGTTGTTTCTAACGTCCCTGTGGCTCATTTGGGTATTCAGTTTCCATCTGTGTCCCCTTGTTCGTGTACCACCCGTGTTAAATAATTCATCCTTGTCTACCCTGAGAATTTTGTATGTAGTGATCATGTTTCCTCGAGCTCTTCTGTCTTCCATTTTTTTTTATTAATTCCTTAGGTACATCTGCATTAGTGCAGCTACCCTAGACTATATGAAGTGGAGTACAGTGTGTCAAAAAAGCTAACTAGTTGATGCTAGAAAATCCCCATCACACAGGATGGTTAGTCATACAGGCATGTGATAAGCAGTCTGCACTGGCAGATTCCAGATGCATTTTGAGGATATCATCAACACAAGAGTGAATAAGGCAGCAGTGGTAATAAAGGTCCCCATCTCGCAGGATGGTTAGTCATACAGGGCCATATGTTTAGTAGCCTGCACTGGCAAATTTTGGGTACACTGTGAGGATATCTTCAAGAATACGAGAGTGAATAAAGTAATTGCAAAGCTCCAGGTACCTCATGCCAACTGGTCTGAAAGGTCTAATAACTGGGCATTCAGTGATATAGTGCGGGAGATCGTGCCGTAGTTCCTGCTCACAGAGTTTGCAACTGGAGTGCTCAGGATTGGGAGATCCGTCACCTGCAGCCACCTGCCACAGGTAACGGTAACCCAACCTGATCCTTGCAACCACTGTGTCGCACAGTCTAGTGGACGTTTTCTGCTGCCCATAGATGTAGGTTTCAGATCTGAACAAATCATAGCTTTTTATACTAGTACTTTCAGGTCGTTGGGAGTCAGTAAGTTCTTTCCTATCAGATCTGAATGTTTGGATCAATGCAGTTTTGACAGCAGAGATGGGGATACCTAGATCTAAGTCAACTTCAAACTTCCAGCGACCTGAGGTGCAGTTCACGCAGCCTTTCCTCATAACTCATGCTTCTTAGTTCTGGGACTAGCCTAGTGGCATACCTCAGAACTTTTTCCAGCTTCGTCTTGTGCTTGACAAGGTACGGGCTCCATGCTGGGGCCGCATACTGTAGGATTGGTCTTACATGTGGTATACAAGGTTGTGAATGATTCCTTACACAGGTTTCTGAAGGCTGTTCTGATGTTAGCCAACCTCGCATACGCCGCTGATGTTATTCTTTTTTATGTGGGCTTCAGGAGACAAGCTTGGCGTGATATCAGCTGCTAGATCTTTCTCTCCGTCCGTTTCTCGAAGGACTTCATCTCCCATTCGGTATCCTGTGTCTGGCCTCCTATTTCCTCCGCCTAGTTTTATCACCTTACATTTACTTGGGTTGCACTTTAGCAGCCATTTGTCGGACCATTCCTTCAGTTTGTCTTGGTCATCTTGTAGCCTTATATTATCTTGTCTTAATCCTCCTCATAATTTTTGCATCATCAGCAAACAATGAGAGGAACGAGTCTATTCCCTGTGTGTATTCACCTAGTTGTATTCACCTAGTTGTGCTTGCGGGGGTTGAGCTCTGCTCTTTCGGCCCGCCTCTCAACTGTCAATCAACTATTACTAACTACTTTTTTCACACCACACACATACTCACACCAAGAAGCAGCCCGTGACAGCTGACTAACTCCCAGGTACCTATTTACTGCTAGGTAACAGGAGCATCAGGGTGAAAGAAACTCTGCCCATTGTTTCTGGTCGGCGCCGGGAATCGAACCCGGGACCACAGGATCACGCGTCCAGCGTGTTGTCCACTCAGCCACCTGCCCATTAAAAAAGGGGCCGGTGTGTGTGTGTGTGTGTGTGTGTGTGTGTGTGTGTGTGTGTGTGTGTGTGTGTGTGTATACTCACCTAGTTGTACTCACCTATTTGTGCTTACGGGGGTTGAGCTTTGGCTCTTTGGTCCCGCCTCTCAAACCGTCAATCAACTGGTGTATAGATTCCTGAGCCTACTGGGCTCTATCATATCTACATTTGAAACTGTGTATGTGTCTGGCGTGCCCTGTCTCTCCTGGCGAGGGTAGGTGTGCCCACCTACCCTCGCCTACCTAGGTGTGTCAACCTGAGTTGTACAGGATTACCTACACAATATGCAAACCGGGAAGGTACCTACTGGATCTGTGAAAGTGACAGACAGGTGTGGGAAAACATTGCCAAACTAATGAATGACATTCCTGAAGTACACAGGCTACAATTCACACAAAAACTACCAGAAATATATGCAGAGTATATAAAGACAGCAACGAACTCTGAGCACAACCCAGGGATTGAGAATTTAGAGAGTCAAAGTAGCTATGTAGAAGGACATAGCGTCGAGGTACACAAAAATGAAGGCAATATTGTAGAGAAAACTGGTGATATGAATAAGGAGATAAAAAATGAGACGAATGAGAAAGACGAAAGCAACAAGGCGAAAGATAAGGGTAATACCGAGAATAAATGCAGAAACGAGAAAGTTGGAACAAAAATCACAGAGGTAGCCAAGTCGTACACGGATACAAACAAGAATAATGCAATCACAGATGAAAATATTTGCAGGTATTATGCAAAAGGACAGTGCAGATATGGGCCCAGAGGCACGGAATGCTCATTCATGCACCCACGGAAATGCCGGAACTGGTTAGGGAAAGGCAGATGTCGTTTTGATACTGAGTGTAGATATTTTCACCCTAAGCTATGCAAACTCTCAGTTAATGAGAGGAAATGCTACGATCTTCATTGCCCCGATTTCCACGTGAGAGGTACACAGCGCTATATAAGAGAGGAAGTCCAATATAATAGCCCTGAACATTTTTTAGAGGCAGGCAGAAACAGAGGGAGAAACAGACAGGCAGAAAACGTGGCAGGAGTACGGATGGGAGGGGGAAATGCCCGAGACTGACTACATTCGTNTCCATTGTTACGTGATCAGTTGTGTGGTGATGTAATTAACACCAATATGGCCCGTGTTACACCACTCACGCCCCTGTACACGTCACCCACGTCATCCATAACTCTTCACACTGTGTGGTGATGACAAACAAAAGTGGATGTTTAATGTGTAATTTATCCACAATGATGTTCAGCCGGGAATATTAGCCAAGTATCCAACAGTTGCTTACTGTAGGTGCAGCCTGCACATGACTATAGGTGCAGCCTGCACATGACTGTAGGGGCAGCCTGCACATGACTGTAGGTGCAGCCTGCACATGACTGTAGGGGCAGCCTGCATATGACTGTAGGTGCAGCCTGCACATGACTGTAGGTGCAGCCTGCACATGACTGTAGGGGCAGCCTGCATATGACTGTAGGTGCAGCCTGCACATGACTGTAGGGGCAGCCTGCATATGACTGTAGGTGCAGCCTGCACATGACTGTAGGTGCAGCCTGCACATGACTGTAGGTGCAGCCTGCACATGACTGTAGGTGCAGCCTGCACATGACTGTAGGTGCAGCCTGCACATGACTGTAGGTGCAGCCTGCACATGACTGTAGGGGCAGCCTGCACATGACTGTAGGTGCAGCCTGCACATGACTGTAGGTGCAGCCTGCACATGACTGTAGGTGCAGCCTGCACATGACTGTAGGGGCAGCCTGCACATGACTGTAGGTGCAGCCTGCACATGACTGTAGGGGCAGCCTGCACATGACTGTAGGTGCAGCCTGCACATGACTGTAGGTGCAGCCTGCACATGACTGTAGGTGCAGCCTGCACATGACTGTAGGTGCAGCCTGCACATGACTGTAGGTGCAGCCTGCACATGACTGTAGGTGCAGCCTGCACATGACTGTAGGTGCAGCCTGCACATGACTGTAGGGGCAGCCTGCACATGACTGTAGGTGCAGCCTGCACATGACTGTAGGTGCAGCCTGCACATGACTGTAGGGGCAGCCTGCACATGACTGTAGGTGCAGCCTGCACATGACTGTAGGTGCAGCCTGCACATGACTGTAGGTGCAGCCTGCACATGACTGTAGGTGCAGCCTGCACATGACTGTAGGGGCAGCCTGCACATGACTGTAGGTGCAGCCTGCACATGACTGTAGGTGCAGCCTGCACATGACTGTAGGGGCAGCCTGCACATGACTGTAGGGGCAGCCTGCACATGACTGTAGGTGCAGCCTGCACATGACTGTAGGTGCAGCCTGCACATGACTGTAGGGGCAGCCTGCACATGACTGTAGGTGCAGCCTGCACATGACTGTAGGTGCAGCCTGCACATGACTGTAGGGGCAGCCTGCACATGACTGTAGGTGCAGCCTGCACATGACTGTAGGGGCAGCCTGCACATGACTGTAGGTGCAGCCTGCACATGACTGTAGGTGCAGCCTGCACATGACTGTAGGTGCAGCCTGCACATGACTGTAGGTGCAGCCTGCACATGACTGTAGGTGCAGCCTGCACATGACTGTAGGTGCAGCCTGCACATGACTGTAGGTGCAGCCTGCACATGACTGTAGGTGCAGCCTGCACATGACTGTAGGGGCAGCCTGCACATGACTGTAGGTGCAGCCTGCACATGACTGTAGGTGCAGCCTGCACATGACTGTAGGGCAGCCTGCACATGACTGTAGGTGCAGCCTGCACATGACTGTAGGTGCAGCCTGCACATGACTGTAGGTGCAGCCTGCACATGACTGTAGGTGCAGCCTGCACATGACTGTAGGGGCAGCCTGCACATGACTGTAGGTGCAGCCTGCACATGACTGTAGGTGCAGCCTGCACATGACTGTAGGGGCAGCCTGCACATGACTGTAGGTGCAGCCTGCACATGACTGTAGGTGCAGCCTGCACATGACTGTAGGTGCAGCCTGCACATGACTGTAGGGGCAGCCTGCACATGACTGTAGGTGCAGCCTGCACATGACTGTAGGTGCAGCCTGCACATGACTGTAGGGCAGCCTGCACATGACTGTAGGTGCAGCCTGCACATGACTGTAGGGGCAGCCTGCACATGACTGTAGGGGCAGCCTGCACATGACTGTAGGTGCAGCCTGCACATGACTGTAGGTGCAGCCTGCACATGACTGTAGGTGCAGCCTGCACATGACTGTAGGTGCAGCCTGCACATGACTGTAGGTGCAGCCTGCACATGACTGTAGGTGCAGCCTGCACATGACTGTAGGGGCAGCCTGCACATGACTGTAGGTGCAGCCTGCACATGACTGTAGGTGCAGCCTGCACATGACTGTAGGTGCAGCCTGCACATGACTGTAGGTGCAGCCTGCACATGACTGTAGGTGCAGCCTGCACATGACTGTAGGTGCAGCCTGCACATGACTGTAGGTGCAGCCTGCACATGACTGTAGGTGCAGCCTGCACATGACTGTAGGTGCAGCCTGCACATGACTGTAGGTGCAGCCTGCACATGACTGTAGGTGCAGCCTGCACATGACTGTAGGTGCAGCCTGCACATGACTGTAGGTGCAGCCTGCACATGACTGTAGGTGCAGCCTGCACATGACTGTAGGTGCAGCCTGCACATGACTGTAGGTGCAGCCTGCACATGACTGTAGGTGCAGCCTGCACATGACTGTAGGTGCAGCCTGCACATGACTGTAGGTGCAGCCTGCACATGACTGTAGGTGCAGCCTGCACATGACTGTAGGTGCAGCCTGCACATGACTGTAGGTGCAGCCTGCACATGACTGTAGGTGCAGCCTGCACATGACTGTAGGTGCAGCCTGCACATGACTGTAGGTGCAGCCTGCACATGACTGTAGGTGCAGCCTGCACATGACTGTAGGTGCAGCCTGCACATGACTGTAGGTGCAGCCTGCACATGACTGTAGGTGCAGCCTGCACATGACTGTAGGTGCAGCCTGCACATGACTGTAGGTGCAGCCTGCACATGACTGTAGGTGCAGCCTGCACATGACTGTAGGTGCAGCCTGCACATGACTGTAGGTGCAGCCTGCACATGACTGTAGGTGCAGCCTGCACATGACTGTAGGTGCAGCCTGCACATGACTGTAGGTGCAGCCTGCACATGACTGTAGGTGCAGCCTGCACATGACTGTAGGTGCAGCCTGCACATGACTGTAGGTGCAGCCTGCACATGACTGTAGGTGCAGCCTGCACATGACTGTAGGTGCAGCCTGCACATGACTGTAGGTGCAGCCTGCACATGACTGTAGGTGCAGCCTGCACATGACTGTAGGTGCAGCCTGCACATGACTGTAGGTGCAGCCTGCACATGACTGTAGGTGCAGCCTGCACATGACTGTAGGTGCAGCCTGCACATGACTGTAGGTGCAGCCTGCACATGACTGTAGGTGCAGCCTGCACATGACTGTAGGTGCAGCCTGCACATGACTGTAGGTGCAGCCTGCACATGACTGTAGGTGCAGCCTGCACATGACTGTAGGTGCAGCCTGCACATGACTGTAGGTGCAGCCTGCACATGACTGTAGGGCAGCCTGCACATGACTGTAGGTGCAGCCTGCACATGACTGTAGGTGCAGCCTGCACATGACTGTAGGTGCAGCCTGCACATGACTGTAGGTGCAGCCTGCACATGACTGTAGGTGCAGCCTGCACATGACTGTAGGGGCAGCCTGCACATGACTGTAGGTGCAGCCTGCACATGACTGTAGGTGCAGCCTGCACATGACTGTAGGGCAGCCTGCACATGACTGTAGGTGCAGCCTGCACATGACTGTAGGTGCAGCCTGCACATGACTGTAGGTGCAGCCTGCACATGACTGTAGGTGCAGCCTGCACATGACTGTAGGTGCAGCCTGCACATGACTGTAGGTGCAGCCTGCACATGACTGTAGGTGCAGCCTGCACATGACTGTAGGTGCAGCCTGCACATGACTGTAGGTGCAGCCTGCACATGACTGTAGGTGCAGCCTGCACATGACTGTAGGTGCAGCCTGCACATGACTGTAGGTGCAGCCTGCACATGACTGTAGGGCAGCCTGCACATGACTGTAGGTGCAGCCTGCACATGACTGTAGGTGCAGCCTGCACATGACTGTAGGGGCAGCCTGCACATGACTGTAGGTGCAGCCTGCACATGACTGTAGGTGCAGCCTGCACATGACTGTAGGGGCAGCCTGCACATGACTGTAGGGGCAGCCTGCACATGACTGTAGGTGCAGCCTGCACATGACTGTAGGTGCAGCCTGCACATGACTGTAGGTGCAGCCTGCACATGACTGTAGGTGCAGCCTGCACATGACTGTAGGTGCAGCCTGCACATGACTGTAGGTGCAGCCTGCACATGACTGTAGGGGCAGCCTGCACATGACTGTAGGTGCAGCCTGCACATGACTGTAGGTGCAGCCTGCACATGACTGTAGGTGCAGCCTGCACATGACTGTAGGTGCAGCCTGCACATGACTGTAGGGCAGCCTGCACATGACTGTAGGTGCAGCCTGCACATGACTGTAGGTGCAGCCTGCACATGACTGTAGGTGCAGCCTGCACATGACTGTAGGTGCAGCCTGCACATGACTGTAGGGGCAGCCTGCACATGACTGTAGGTGCAGCCTGCACATGACTGTAGGTGCAGCCTGCACATGACTGTAGGTGCAGCCTGCACATGACTGTAGGTGCAGCCTGCACATGACTGTAGGTGCAGCCTGCACATGACTGTAGGGGCAGCCTGCACATGACTGTAGGTGCAGCCTGCACATGACTGTAGGTGCAGCCTGCACATGACTGTAGGTGCAGCCTGCACATGACTGTAGGTGCAGCCTGCACATGACTGTAGGTGCAGCCTGCACATGACTGTAGGTGCAGCCTGCACATGACTGTAGGGGCAGCCTGCACATGACTGTAGGTGCAGCCTGCACATGACTGTAGGTGCAGCCTGCACATGACTGTAGGTGCAGCCTGCACATGACTCTAAAGTCTCCGTGGTGTAGTGGTAAGACACTCGCCTGGCGTTCCGCGAGCGCTATGTCATGGGTTCGTATCCTGGCCGGGGAGGATTTACTGGGCGCAAATCCTTAACTGTAGCCTCTGTTTAACGCAACAGTAAAATGTGTACTTGGTTGTAACACGATTCATCGCGGCGGGGATCGTATTCCAGGGACCTGCCCGAAACGCTACGCGTACTAGTGGCTGTACAAGAATGTTACAACTCTTGTATATATCTCAAAAAAAAAAAAAAAAAAAAAAGCTATGGCTTCACGTAAAGCCATAGACTGTAAATCTATGGCTTTACATCTATGGCTTCACCACAGTGTAAAGTGCCTTGTATAGTGACTATTGTGAGCCTCTTGTTGATCACTTGTGCTATAAAACGACTATTGATACGTACATGTATTTGCATCAGGGGAAATGCCAAGCCATTACGACTATATAGCACTTGGAAGGGATATATATATATTATATATATATATATATATATATATATATATATATATATATATATATAATATATTAAACTATGTCACTAGCTTCACAAGATTGTAACTTGCTTAGCTAAATGAAATTTGGGGTTCAATTCCTGAGCCTGATGAATGATGTCTCTCTGTAACTTTTAAATATATAAGGAAAAGTCCTCTTTCAATCTACTGGTTCAATAGTTTACAAAAATTGTCGAGGAGCTTAAATCTTTTGTATATCTTATTTTGAGGTTATCTTTAGATGATTTCGGGGCTTAGCGTCCCGCGGCCCGGTCCTCGACCAGGCCTCCTTTTTATTACACATCCTCAGGAAGCAGCTCGTAGCAGCTGTCTAACTCCCAGGTACCTATTTACTGCTAGCTGAACAGACGCATCAGGGTGAAAGAAACTCATTTGTTTTCCGCCTCACCGGGGATAAAACCCGGAACCTCAGGACTACGAAACCCGAGCGCTGTCCACTCAGCCGTCAGGCCCCCAGGTAAACTTCAGTGGGACCTACAAATAAGTGACCATTCCTTATTTGTTATGTTCTCATGTTAATATGGGTGAGATGACTGGCTGGGATACAAGCAGGGTGTAGAATACACCAGTTAAATACACCATCAAACAGTAAGGGTAATTATACAGGAGTACAATTAACACTACACACACACACAACACAATAGCGTGATGCCATACAATGAACAAATCCACAAGGGCCGTGATGAGGATTCGAACGATGATAGGGTACAATTTATAAGTCCACTTGCAGACAGCAAGGACGGGACAATATTTGAGCCAATATGCAGTCGAAAAGTATTTGGTACCAATAAGCAGTCTTTGATTGACATGACAGACATTGGTCGACTGTGACACACCATCGCCAGGGGGGGGGACACACCATCGCCAGGGGGGGACACACCATCGCCAGGGGGAGGACACACCATCGCCAGGGGGGGACACAACCATCGCCAGGGGGAGGGACACACCATCGCCAGGGGGAGGGGGACACCCCATCGCCAGGGGGGGGACACACCATCGCCAGGGGAGGGGGACACACCATCGCCAGGGGGGGACACACCATCGCCAGGGGGGGGACACACCATCGCCAGGGGGAGGGGACACACCATCGCCAGGGGGGGGGGTACACACACCATCGCCAGGGGGTGGGGGCACACGCCAGGGGGGGGACACACCATCGCCAGGGGGGGGGACACACCATCGCCAGGGGGGGACACACCATCGCCAGGGGGGGGGGGACCCCAGAGGGGGAGGGGACAACACCATCGCCAGGGGGAGGGACACACCATCGCCAGGGGGAGGGGGACACACACCATCGCTAGGGGGGGGAAAACACCATCGCCAGGGGGGGGGACACACCATCGGCCAGGGGGGGAACACCATCGCCAGGGGGGGGGGGACACACCATCGCCAGGGGGGGACACACCTCGCAGGGGGAGGGACCACACCATGCCAGGGGGGGGACACACCATCGCCAGGGGGGGGGACACACCATCGCCAGGTGGAGGGACACACATCGCCAGGGGGGGACACACCATCGCCGGGGGAGGGACACACCATCGCCAAGGGGAGGGGACACACCATCGCCAGGGGGGGGGACACACACCATCAGCCAGGGGGGGGGGACACACCATCGCCAGGGGGAGGGGACACACCATCGTCCAGGGGGAGGGACACACCAGCCAGGGGGGGGGACACACCATCGCCAGGGGAGGGACACACCATCGCCAGGGGGAGGGGACACACCATCGCCAGGGGTAGGGGACACACCATCGCCAGGGGGAGGGACACACACCATCGCCAGGGGAGGGACACACCATCGCCAGGGGGGGGACACACCATCGCCAGGGGGAGGGACACACCATCGCCAGGGGAGGGACACACACCATCGCCAGGGGGAGGGACACACCAATCGCCAGGGGAGAGGGACACACCATCGCCAGGGGGAGGGACACACACCATCGCCAGGGGGAGGGACACACATCGCCAGGGGGAGGGAAAACACCATCGCCAGGGGGGGGACACACCATCGCCAGGGGGAGGGACACCACTCCAGGGCAGCACCATCGCCGGGGGGGGACACACCATCGCCAGGGGGGAGGGACACACCAGCCAGGGGGAACAATCGCCAGGGGGGGGGAACACACCATCGCCAGGGGGGGGACACACCATCGCCAGGGGTGGGGACACACCATCGCCAGGGAGGGGACACACCATCGCCAGGGGGAGGGACACCACCATCGCCAGGGGGGAGGGACACACACCATCGCCAGGGGGAGGGACACACCATCGCCAGGGGGGAGGGACCACACCATCGCCAGGGGGGAGGGGACACACCATCGCCAGGGGGAGGGGACACACCATCGCCAGGGGGGGGGAGACACACCATCGCCAGGGGAGGGACACACCATCGCCAGGGGACACACACCATCGCCAGGGGGAGGGACACACCATCGCCAGGGGGAGGGGACACACCATCGCCAGGGGGGGGACACACACCATCGCCAGGGGGGGACACACCATCGCCAGGGGGAGGGACACACCATCGCCAGGGACACACACCATCGCCAGGGGGAGGGGACACACCATCGCCAGGGGGAGGGGACACACCATCGCCAGGGGGGGGACACACACCATCGCCAGGGGGGGGACACACCATCGCCAGGGGGAGTGGACACCACCATCGCCAGGGGGGGGACACACCATCGCCAGGGGGAGGGACACACCATCGCCAGGGGGGGAAGACACACCATCGCCAGGGGGGGGGACACACCATCCGCAGGGGGAGGGGACACACCATCGCCAGGGGGGGACACACCAGCGCCAGGGGGAGGGACACACCATCGCCAGGGGGGGGACACCACCATCGCCAGGGGGAGGGGGACACACCAGATGCCAGGGGGGGGGACACACCATCGCCAGGGGGAGGGGAACACACCATCGCCAGGGGGGGGGACACACCATCGCCAGGGGGGGGACACATTATCGCCAGGGGGGGGGGAAAACACCATCGCCAGGGGGGGGGGACACACCATCGCAGGGGGAGGGGACACACCATCGCCAAGGGGGAGGGGGAAACACACCATCGCCAGGGGGGGGGACACACCATCGCCAGGGGGAGGGGACACACCATCGCCAGGGGGAGGGGACACACCATCGCCAGGGGAGGGACACACACCATCGGCAGGGGGCAACATGGGGGGGGGACACTACCATCGCCAGGGGTGAGGGGAAAACACCATCGCCAGGGGGGGGGGCACACCATCGCCCGGGGGAGGGGACACACCATCGCCAGGGGGAGGGACACACACCATCGCCAGGGGGGGGACACACACCATCGCCAGGGGGAGCGGGGACACACCATCGCCAGGGGGAGGGGACACACCAATCGCCAGGGGGGACACCCCACGCCAGGGGGGGGACCACACCCATCGGAGCATAGGGTGGGGGGCAGCAGGCGGAACAAGGTACAGCAGAGCAGGCGGACGGAGACCCGAGAGGAGCACACCATCATCGCCAGGTAGGGGGGGGACCACACCATCGCCAGGGGAGGGGACACACCATCGCCAGGGGGGGGGAACCACCATCGCCAGGTGGGGGGGACAACAACCATCGCCGGGGGGGGGGGACACCCCATCGCCAGGGGGGGGACACACCCCCACAGGGGGAGGGACACACACCATCGCCAGGGGGAGGGGACACACCATCCGCAGGGGGAAAACACCATCGCCAGGGGGGGGGACACACCACGCCCAGGGGGAAGGGGGACACACCATCGCCATGGGGGAGGGACACACCATCGCCCAGGGGGGGGGAAAACACCATCGCCAGGGGGGGGGACACACCCATCGCCAGGGGGGGGATACACCCATCTGCCACGGGGGAGGGAGGACACCCTCGCCACAGGGGGGGACACTAGGTGACATCGACAGGGGGGGGGAAAACACCATCGCCAGGGGGGGGACCACCACCCGTATTACCCATCGCCAGGGGGAAGGGACACACCATCGCCGTAGGGGGGAGGGGGAGGACACACCATCGCCAGGTGGGAGGGGACACACCATCGCCAGGGGTGAGGGCACACCACACATCGCCAGGGGGGAGGAACACACCATCGCCAGGAGTGAGGGGACACCACCATCGCCAGGGGGAGGGGACACACACATCGCAAGGAGGGCGGGTACCAGACCATCGCCAGGGGGAGGGCGACAACACCATCGCCAGGGGGAGGGGACACACCATCCGCCAGGGGGAGTGGACCACCATCGCCAGGGGGAGGGGACACACCCCTCGCCAGGGGGGGGGGACACACCATCCCGGGAAGACAGGGGGAGGGACACACCTCGCCAGGCGGGAGGGGACCACACCATGCGCCAGGGGGGAGGGACAGCACCATCGCCACGGGGGAGGGGACACACCATCGCCAGGGGGAGGGGAGACAACCATGGCCAGGGGGGAGGTGCGACACACTCCCACCTCTTATGGCCTTTCGGTGGTTACGGGGACACATCCATCGCCAGTGGAGGGGGAAAACACCATCGCCAGGGGGGGGACACACCATCGCCAGGGGGGAGGGACATCACCGACTCGCCAGGGGTGTGACACACCACTGCCATTGTCTGGGCTGGGAACACACGAATGTATCTTAGACACTACGTGGTGATGGGCTTATGCGTGACGTCACTAAATGAAAACAGCATGTCCGTAGGCCTACCACACATAAACCAACCCACACATAAACCATACCCACACATAAACAACCCACACATACAACCAACCCACACATAACCAACCCCACATAACCACCCACACATAATAACCCAACCCACACATTAACCATCCACACATAAACGAACCACGCTTATACACCACACATGAACACAAGGTTCAACACACGACACACCAGAACAGACGGGGGGGTGGGGGGGGGGGCCTGACAGACACCACAGGACAGACGGTGGCCTGACCAGACACACCAGACAAGACGGTGCCTGACAGACACACTCAGACAGACGGTGGCCTGACAGACACACCAGACAAGGACGGTGGCCTGACAGACACACCTGACAGACGGTGGCCTGACAGACACAACCTGACAGGACGGTGGCCTGACAGGACACATGGTTTCTAGCCAGCGCAGTACCACCATTTAGTGTCGGCAACTAATGAAATGTTCACAGCGTAGCTCTTGCGTAAATTATTAATGATTAACAAAGCCTAGTGATGATATTTCTCATAATTGGTATGCGTAGTAGTCCT
>WNGS01166226.1:18421510-18435885 GCA_020271785.1 Procambarus virginalis | reverse complement strand
CCTCCCCCCACCACACGTGTCCGGGGCACCTGTCCCTCCCCCCCACCACACGTGTCTGGGGCACCTGTCCCTCCCCCCCACCACACGTGTCCGGGGCACCTGTCCCTCCCCCCCACCACACGTGTCTGGGGCACCTGTCCCTCCCCCACCACACGTGTCCGGGCACCTGTCCCTCCCCCCACCACACGTGTCTGGGGCACCTGTCCCTCCCCCCACCACACGTGTCTGGGGCACCTGTCCCTCCCCCCACCACACGTGTCCGGGGCACCTGTCCCTCCCTCCACCCACCACACGTGTCTGGGGCACCTGTCCCTCCCTCCACCCACCACACGTGTCTGGGGCACCTGTCCCTCCCTCCACCACACGTGTCCGGGGCACCTGTCCCTCCCTCCACCACACGTGTCTGGGGCACCTGTCCCTCCCCCCCCACCACACGTGTCTGGGGCACCTGTCCCTCCCCCCCCACACACACGTGTCTGGGGCACCTGTCCCTCCCTCCACCACACGTGTCTGGGCACCTGTCCCTCCCCCCCCCACCACACGTGTCTGGGGCACCTGTCCCTCCCTCCACCCACCACACGTGTCTGGGGCACCTGTCCCTGCCCCCACCACACGTGTCCGGGGCACCTGTCCCTCCACCCACCACACGTGTCTGGGGCACCTGTCCCTCCCTCCACCACACGTGTCCGGGGCACCTGTCCCTCCCTCCACCACACGTGTCTGGGGCACCTGTCCCTCCCCCCCCCACCACACGTGTCTGGGGCACCTGTCCCTCCCTCCACCACACGTGTCTGGGGCACCTGTCCCTCCCCCCCCACCACACGTGTCTGGGGCACCTGTCCCTCCCCCCCACCACACGTGTCTGGGGCACCTGTCCCTCCCCCCACCACACGTGTCCAGGGCACCTGTCCCTCCCCCCCACCACACGTGTCTGGGGCACCTGTCCCTCCCTCCACCACACGTGTCTGGGGCACCTGTCCCTCCCCCTCCACCACACGTGTCTGGGGCACCTGTCCCTCCCTCCACCCACCACACGTGTCTGGGGCACCTGTCCCTCCCTCCACCACACGTGTCCGGGGCACCTGTCCCTCCCTCCACCACACGTGTCTGGGGCACCTGTCCCTCCCCCCCCACCACACGTGTCTGGGGCACCTGTCCCTCCCCCCACCACACGTGTCTGGGGCACCTGTCCCTCCCTCCACCACACGTGTCTGGGGCACCTGTCCCTCCCCTCCACCACACGTGTCTGGGGCACCTGTCCCTCCCTCCCCCCACCACACGTGTCTGGGGCACCTGTCCCTCCCTCCCCCCACCACACGTGTCTGGGGCACCTGTCCCTCCCCCCACCACACGTGTCTGGGGCACCTGTCCCTCCCTCCCCACCACACGTGTCTGGGGCACCTGTCCCTCCCTCCCCCACCACACGTGTCCGGGGCACCTGTCCCTCCCCCACCACACGTGTCTGGGGCACCTTTCCCTCCCCCCCACCACACGTCTGGGGCACCTGTCCCTCCCCCCCACCACACGTGTCTGGGGCACCTGTCCCTCCCCCCACCACACGTGTCTGGGGCACCTGTCCTCCCCCCACCACCACACGTGTCTGGGGCACCTGTCCCTCCCCCCACCACACGTGTCCGGGGCACCTGTCCCTCCCCCCACCACACGTGTCTGGGGCACCTGTCCCTCCCCCCACCACACGTGTCTGGGGCACCTGTCCCTCCCCCCACCACACGTGTCTGGGGCACCTGTCCCTCCCCCCCACCACACGTGTCTGGGGCACCTGTCCCTCCCCCACCACACGTGTCTGGGGCACCTGTCCTCCCCACCACCACACGTGTCTGGGGCACCTGTCCCTCCCCCCCACCACACGTGTCTGGGGCACCTGTCCCTCCCCCCCCACCACACGTGTCTGGGGCACCTGTCCCTCCCCCCACCACACGTGTCGGGCACCTGTCCCTCCCTCCACCCACCACACGTGTCTGGGGCACCTGTCCCTCCCTCACCCACCACACGTGTCTGGGGCACCTGTCCCTCCCTCCACCACACGTGTCCGGGGCACCTGTCCCTCCCTCCACCACACGTGTCTGGGGCACCTGTCCCTCCCCCCCCCCACCACACGTGTCTGGGGCACCTGTCCCTCCCCCCCACCACACGTGTCTGGGGCACCTGTCCCTCCCTCCACCACACGTGTCTGGGGCACCTGTCCCTCCCCCCCCCCACACGTGTCTGGGGCACCTGTCCCTCCCTCCACCCACCACACGTGTCTGGGGCACCTGTCCCTCCCCCCCCCACACGTGTCCGGGGCACCTGTCCCTCCACCCACCACACGTGTCTGGGGCACCTGTCCCTCCCTCCACCACACGTGTCCGGGCACCTGTCCCTCCCTCCACCACACGTGTNATAAAGTCCACAACCTGTCCTCACACTAGGCTGGTAAGCAGCGGCCGTCCTCCTCAGACGCATTCATAAGTTTTAACATACAGCCGTGGATTACATTGTTGTTCTCATTAATAATATACTGTAGAACAAATAAACACATATATTATTACAAATATACGGTATACATATAATATTATAAATATATAGATATATACAACAAAACAAGGCAAAATGGAGTAAATAAACAAATTTGTGGCCACTGTAACAACTCCTTAAGTCGAAGGCAACGGGAATTGAATGTTATATCTGTAAGATAGATTTCATTCGGCTTGTGCAGGAGTGAGTAACACTGCGGCACTGAGAGCTGGCCACTTGCTCTGGGTGTGTAAACATGACCAGCCAGCTTGGAATATCCTAAAAAACCTTCTAGATAACATGACGCATGAGCGGAAAACATCGTTCATTGGAAGCCTACCAGCCATCCAGAAGGAGTGGGAAAGGAACAACAACAATTCTACTATACCAGGGGCGGAGGCTATAGTCAGGGATGAAACCGAGGCTGAAACTCAGGAAGTTGTAAACTCTGACTCAGTAGGCCCGGATGTGGATGACAGTAAACTAGAAAGTGTAACAGACAGCACTGACAGCTCGATAGGTACAGACACTACAACGGTTCCCGATAGAGCGAGTCAGAACAGAAGGACAGACTTATGCAAATTTTATGCAAAGGGCATATGCAGACATAGATATGCTGGTAATAAGAAAGGATTAGAATGCAGTTACCAACATCCCAAAAAATGTTTAAATATGCTTAGGAAAGGTGAGTGTCGATTTGGATCAATATGTAGGTTTTTCCATCCTGACATGTGCCAAACCTCACTGGAGGACAGAAAATGCTATGACCTCAGCTGCCCATACTTTCACGTGAAAGGCACGGAACGCTACATAAAGAGTGGCAAGCAGGATAATGAATTTGGAGGAAACTCGATAAATTTTTATACCAGACCGAAAGAGAATTCAAAAGGAGGAGCATGGAGAATGTATGGAACTGGATGCCAGATCCACTTGCATACCAGAATTACAGATACAACTACACACCGAAAGGGAACCACAACTACGACAGGCAACTGCCCTACAACAATCAGCACTGGTCAGAACAAACTCAATATGTCCACGCATAATGGGCTTGCCGAAAAAGTCTCCCAGTCAAACTATCACTAATAGAGTAACCTCATTCATCTTTGCCAACATACAAGGACTGAAAACAAGAACAAACAATAAAGTACAGTTCATAAATGGCCTCCTCACGGAGTCAAATGCAGTATTTGGAGCTTTCACAGAAACCCATGCAGGGGAATTCTTGGACAGTGAGATCTGGATTCCAGGATATAACCTATACAGGTGTGATAGGAAAATTAGGTCACATGGAGGAGTGGGTCTGTATATTAGGGAAGACCTTGTGTGCTCGGAGCTCCTAAACGTTACAAATGAGGTGGTAGAGGTACTGGGATTAAAAATAGAGAAAATAAATTTAGTGATTATTCTAATATACAAACCGCCAGATGCAACGGCTGAGGAATTCACAGAACAGATAAACAAAATAGAGAATAGCCTTGATAATTTGGAGAACCCAATACCTGATATTATCTTCCTAGGTGACTTTAACTTGCCTAGTCTCAGGTGGAGAATAGCAAACAATAATATTATACCAGGGAATCTATCAGGACCTAACCAACCACAGATTAGAGAACTACTTAGATTCTGTGACAAATTTTCACTCAATCAGCAGATATCGGAGCCAACGAGAAATGAAAATATTCTAGATCTGGTCTTTACGAACAATGAAGACATTATCAGAGACATTTCGATATCAGATACCACATACTCAGATCACAAGCTCATTGAAATGCAAACGACCATCAATACTCAGAATAGACCTAAAACGTTGATAAAGCGAGAGGGGCTATTCAGTAAATTCAATTTTAATAATAAAAGGATAAGACTGGGAGATAATAAACAGGGAACTTACAAACATTCCATGGGAAACTGTTTTAAGTAATACAAGTTCTACAGAAGGAATAGAAAAACTGACTTCGGAAGCGTATCAAGTCTGTCTGAAACATGTTCCTTTGAGGAAAACCAGAAAGAGATCCAACGTAGAAAGAGAACGCAGAAGACACTATAAACGCAGGAAAAAAATAACGGAACTGCTTATGCAGACACGAATTTCCCGTCAAAGAAGGAATAATTTAAATAGGGAGATTGAAGAAATCGAGCGGAAATTGAAACTCATATGAAACTGAAGAAAGGCAGAACAGAAAGCAATTCAGGAAATAAAGAAAAATCCAAAATACTTCTTCACATATGCGAAATCAAAAGCAAAAACCACTGCCAGTATTGGACCTATTCGTACAAGTGAAGGTTCATACACGGAGGATGACAAAGAAATTAGTGAAATCCTAAAAAAGCAGTATGAGGACATGTTTAGCACTCCAATAAACAACATGAAAGTGGAAGATCCAGACAATTTCTTTATGCGGGATATCCAAACCCCTGTAAATATAACTGATATCAACACGAGCACACTAACTTTGAAAGAGAAATTGAAAACATGCCCATGCACTCGGCCCCAGGTCCAGACTCATGGAATTCAATATTTATAAAGAAATGCAAAGTGCCGGTAGCACAGGCACTCAGTATAGTGTGGAGGAAGAGCTTGGACACGGGGGAGATACCAGATGCACTTAAAGTAGCAGACATAGCCCCTCTACACAAGGGAGGGAGCAAAGCATTGGCAAAGAATTATAGACCAGTTGCACTAACATCGCACATAAAAGTATTTGAGAGAGTGATTAGGAGTCAGGTCACCAATTTCATGGAGACCAATGTCCTTCACAACCCAGGCCAACATGGATTTCGAGCGGGAAGATCGTGCCTCTCACAGCTACTTGAGCACTACGACAAAGTCACTGAGGCATTAGAAGAAAAACAGAATGCTAATGTGATATACACGGACTTCGCAAAGGCTTTCGATAATTGTGACCATGGTGTGATAGCACACAAAATGAAGTCAATGGGAATAACCGGTAAAGTAGGACGCTGGATACTCAATTTCCTGTCAAACAGGACTCAGCGAGTAATGGTCAACCATATAAAATCTAGTCCAAGTGCAGTTAAAAGCTCTGTACCTCAGGGTACAGTCCTTGCACCGCTGCTTTTCTTTATTCTCATATCAGATATAGACAAAAATACAAGTCACAGCTTCGTATCATCCTTTGCAGAAGACACAAAAATCAGTATGAAAATTACCTCGGCTGGAGACATTGAAAAACTTCAAGCTGATGTTAATAAAGTTTTCGGGCACCAGAAAATAACATGATGTTTAACAATGATAAATTCCAGGTACTCTGGTACGGTAAAAAATGAGGACCTTTAACATAATACAGGGTACAAAACAATCAAATCTGCCCGTAGTAGGAAAACGGCATGTAAAGGATTTGGGAATAATGATGTCTGACGACCTAACGTTTAGGGAGCATAACCAAGCAAATATTGCGACAGCCAGAAAAATGATCGGATGGATTACGAGAACTTTCAAATCCAGGGATCCCATCACAATGGTTGTACTCTTCAAGTCACTTGTGTTGTCCCGTCTTGAGTACTGTTCAGTACTCACTTCCCCCTTCAGAGCAAGAGAGAGTGCCGAAATAGAGGGAATACAGAGAACATATACGGCACGCATAGACGCGATAAAGCACCTAAATTATTGGGATCGTCTCAAAGCCCTCCAAATGTACTCACTAGAAAGAAGAAGAGAGATATCAAATAATATACACATGGAAGATACTGGAGGGCCAAGTACCAAATCTACACAGTAAAATAACAACGTACTGGAGTGAAAGATATGGAAGAAGATGCAGAATAGAGCCAGTGAAGAGCAGGGGTGCCATAGGCACAATCAGAGAACACTGTATAAACATCAGAGGTCCGCGGTTGTTCAACGTCCTCCCAGCAAGCATAAGAAATATTGCCGGAACAACCGTGGACATCTTCAAGAGGAAACTAGATTTATTCCTCCAAGGAGTGTCGGACCAACCGGGCTGTTGTGGGTATGTGGCCCTGCGGGCCGCTCCAAGCAACAGCCTAGTGGACCAAACTCACAAGTCAAGCCTGGCCTCGGGCCGGGTTTGGGGAGTAGAACAACTCCCAGAACCCCATCAACCAGGTATCAACCAGGTATACTTAATTCTATGTATCGTTTGCTTTGGTGTTTATGTTTGGGAGTATTTGTATTACGTGGGTTTAGCATTTAGAACGTTGTGGTTAACAAAAAATAAGTCTGTGAAGCACTTTTTTCGGAAGTGTTAGGACGTCATCAGTAGAGTCTTTCATAAACTCATTCATAAACGGGAGTTTTGCGAGTGCATGGAATTACTTGGGTCTGTTTGGAGGTCGGGCTGCATTATGCCGCTGGATAGTCAACATGCACCAGGTTTCACTCTGCACACCAATCCGAGTCTTGGTGCATGCACTAGCCCACTTGCCTCGCCAAGTACTCTTGAACACTTGCCCTTAGCTGCCACGTCCATGATGCTGTTTAACACAAGCGAGTCTTTCCCATAATTGTTTATTAGCCTTCTTCCTCAAGTTATCTAAACGTTAAATTTCTTTATGTAAAGAACCATCATCCATTTGTGCCATCATTTTTAAGATCTAAATCTAACCGTATCTCCGTCAATCAACATTAATCTACTCTAGTCGTTTGCGTCCAGACCATTGAAGTAGCCAACAACATGTAAATCACAGGTGGAGACACCTTAGAGCCCAACACAAATCCAGTTTCCAGAGCAATGCCGAAGGTCTTTGACAACTCTAGTATGAAAAAATGCCACGCTTGGAAGGTTTTATCACCGTTTGTCTAAATCAATAAATGCCGTCGACACGAGGCTGCCAGGAAGGTAGATGCCTCACAGTTGGCACAATATGTTCAACTCACGTAACTTACAGATAATTATAAAACCCACATTACATTTAGACTGACACGTTGATAATTAGTACGCAAGGAGAATTTCAGTACCAGGGGTTCAAAAGTGCCTTTTAGAGTATTAACCTTCTGGTCTGAATTTCTGGCCAGGTTTAACCCGTTTGTAGGCCATGGTACAGTAGCATGTGCCTAACCCGCTAGTGCCGATAATTAAAAGAAATCACGGCTTAACTGGCCTATGTCAAAATTCATCGAAGAATCTTATTAATAAAGGATAGCGAGCCCAGTCGACCAGGCAGAAAGTTTGCCAAGAAACTCGCCAAAAGGAGGGGTGGGGGGGGGGGGGGCGTTCCTCAACCACCGGCAACTAAGTCTTTAGTCTACAGAAACACTAAAAATATATTTCAGTATTTAGGAAATATTTATTCCTAGTTAAAAAGGAAATTAAGAACATTTAGGGTTTGTAAAAGTTTATTAATATGGAATACAGAAGAGTCTTCCATGTGATAAAAATATGCAGTTCAATTAAAATTTGTAAAGGTATACCAATTAAAATCTAAAATTAAGAATCCGTGTGAGCGAGAGTGCGCATCTTGGGAGACGGCGGAGTCATCCACAGGAGGCGACACACCCCGGTAGTCTCCCACCACAAGGCAGGTCAGTAGCCCAGCTTAGTGTACCTGTAAACAGTAACAAGGCCAGCTAGTAATTATCAAAACGCCAGGATGGATATAGCAAAGACTAACTTCAAGGTTTAAGCTAAACTAAGGTAGGGTATAGAATGTTGCCTAGGCTATAAACCATTATGCTTCGTGTACCAACATGGCGAACACTTAATTATGTGCGTTTAGTATTCGGGAAGTTTTGGGTTTAATAACTAGATTCTAGCTTATGCCCGAGAAGGTAACCCAAGTACTACTAATGTTTCAATAGTCACAGTGGCAGATACAAATTACCTAGTGAGGTAGTAAAAAAAAAAAAAAAAAATAATCCTTGTGTCTAGTGATAACATAGCTTAGTCAATGAAATTTACCAGAAGTGAAAATGCAAGAACTATGTAGTATTAAGAGGTTCAGGTCTGTCAAAGGGGAAGAGGTTCAGTACTGATACTTTCCAATTCAGGTTTGGGAGTTATTAGAGGATGCTAGAGTTAGACGTTAACACAATTAGTAATTTTTATATAATAAAAATTATACGTGTATTTTCAGGAACTTTACTGCTATTCCAAGTTTAGTTAAAACAAAAATCAGATAAAAATTGCCAAGTTTAATGCCTCATTATATAGTGATATTGATGAACTTTGTTTTAGAACTTTAATCCTGTAGAAACTTTCGAGAATACGAGGGAGGGGGTGGAGGGGGGGGGGTTGCTATTTCTACCACTGCACTTTATACTTGCGGGTAGAGTATAGTTCCCTCTAACTTAAGATGTATACTCACTCATTTTTAGAGCGTCTCCAGCACAGGTAAAGGCACATGAGCAGAGACATGATAACAAAGCAGACCAGCGTGAACACCGTCGTATAACTGACGATGTCGTCCATGCTATGATCATGGCCCCCAGTACCAGGCGCAGCAACAGGCGCAGGAGACGAACCACTAAAAACTGCGAGAGGGTCATTGACATTGCCGCCATCAATCTCAATCATTGGTACCACACTGGCCAAGATACCGCCAAATACCATCTTAAAATCGAAGTTCCAAAGTTTTCACACACAGCACTTAGCTCCCTGGCGCCCGTCAATTAAAATTAAACGTCAAAAGTTGGAGACAAGCCTTCGAGACCCACCGTAGAAGGCAGTTGCTGGGTTACTGACGAATAACGAGTCTTGCTGGTAGGAAGGAATCTGGGATCATGAAGTAATGAAGCAAACCACTGCTTCACTTCACACGTTCACAGCATGCATAGTTTGTCTCGTCGAGGCAAGTGTTTAAGTAGAATATAATCACGTAATTACGTCCTAAAGTTCTATGTATATTTAGGCGTTGGTTAGGTTAGGTGTTTAGGTTCTGTTGGAGATTATTTGTATTTGTAGTACGTGGGTGAAGCATTTACAGCGTTGTGGTTCGAACACAAGTCGTCAGTGAAGCACTTGTTCCTGAAGTGTTCGGACGTCATCAGTTGTGAGTCGTGTGTAAACCTAATTAATGACAAATGCCTAAATATGCTGGGCTACCAACCAAGTCTTACCTAGGCCTAACTATGCCCAAAATTAGAAACAAATACAAGAGCCGCGTGTCAGATCTTAGTCAAACGAGAGCTGCAAAACGCACCAGACGCTCACACGTATTATTCTCACCACGCCAGGGCATTTATTATGGAGTTTGAATAAATGAAGTAAGAGATGTATGCACAAATGGTGCACAAAATATATGGGTTGTTATCGGGATAAGAAACTTGTTACACTCATGGACTTCCCTAGGCACGGGGGGGGGGAATGGCCACTAAACGATTACAGGTATTGGCATCAGTAGGAAGGGGGGCACCAAATAATAGGGAGAATATAGAACTCAATCTCTTGAAAAAAAATGTTGCTATTAGATTAGAAGTAACTATGACTATTAACTATATTTATTACTATAACAAATAATTGCATAAATAGACTGGTGGTTATAGACAGTGGGAGTTGGGAGCTGAGACACAACCGTGCAGGGACAGGTGCTGAAGTGCACATAGGTGAGTACACACCTGTGAAGACAACACTCACTCAGCGCCCACATATTGGTGAAATAAATCACGGCAATTTCAATTAGTGTTTCCGATATTTTCAGTGTGTCTATATCCATCCAAACATCGCGGGTTATTTGCATCTAATTAACGCTTCTTAGGAGACTCTCTGTCCTCAGCCTCCCAGCGTCCCTCTAGTCTCTCATGTGCTGACCCTCCTTGACTCCCAGCAGCACCTGGGGTACTGCTGACCCTCCTTCACTCCCAGCAGTGGCGGGGGCAAGGGGGGGGCAAGGGGGGGGGCACAGGGGGGGGGCAAGTGGGGGGGGTGGGGGGTTGAGATGATAGAGGAGGACGGGGAGAGGAAAGGTAATTATCAGGGGAAAATGCTAAAGCCATTACGACTACATAGCACCGGGAGGGGTCAAGATGAGGATTTGGGATGGGACGGGGGGGGAGGAATGGTGCTCAATTGGGGATTGAACGCTGACCTGCATGGCACGAGACCGTCGTTCTACCGTCCAGCCCAAGCGGAAGGGGGAAGACAATTCAAATAGATACCATAACACGCTCTTACAATTATCAAGAACTAACTGTACATAAAACAATTTCAAACCCATTTATGGTGTCCCATAATGGGGGACAGGATGCCTGTGATGTTATCGAGGCCATGCAGGATCCATCCCACAACAGCCTTTATTACTCACAACTACCTGTTTCATTGTGAGACGACAGATACGGATATTGAAGACAATATAATTGCCTGCATAAAGATATCGCATTACCGTGATCCGTCGTGATAACACCAGTAGGAGCCATAATGAGGAGTCGAACCTGCACACTGGGGGCACACCTACCCTCGCCAGGAGAGACAGGGCACGCCAGACACATACACAGTTTCAACATGTAGATATGATAGAGCCCAGTAGGCTCAGGAATCTATACACCAGTTGATTGACGGTTGAGAGGCATGACTAATGAGCCAAAGCTCAACCCCGTAAGCACAATAGGTGAGTACAACTAGGTGAGTATACACACACACACACACACACACACACACACACACACACACACACACACACACCGGCCCCTTTTTTAATGGGCATGTGGCTGAGTGGACAACACGCTGGACGCGTGATCCTGTGGTCCCGGGTTCGATTCCCGGCGCCGACCAGAAACAATGGGCAGAGTTTCTTTCACCCTGATGCTCCTGTTACCTAGCAGTAAATAGGTACCTGGGAGTTAGTCAGCTGTCACGGGCTGCTTCTTGGTGTGAGGTATGTGTGTGGTGTGAAAAAGTAGTTAGTAATAGTTGATTGACAGTTGAGAGGCGGGCCGAAAGCGAAAGAGCAGAGCTCAACCCCCGCAAGCACAACTAGGTGAATACAACTAGGTGAATACACACAGGGATAGACTCGTTCCTCTCATGTTTTGCTGATGATGCAAAAATTATGAGGAGGATTAAGACAAGATAATATAAGGCTACAAGATGACCAAGACAACTGAAGGAATGGTCCGACAAATGGCTGCTAAAGTGCAACCCAAGTAAATGTAAGGTGATAAAACTAGGCGGAGGAAATAGGAGGCCAGACACAGGATACCGAATGGGAGATGAAGTCCTTCGAGAAACGGACGGAGAGAAAGATCTGGCAGCTGATATCACGCCAAGCTTGTCTCCTGAAGCCCACATAAAAAAGAATAACATCAGCGGCGTATGCGAGGTTGGCTAACATCAGAACAGCCTTCAGAACCTGTGTAAGGAATCATTCCAACCTTTTATACCACATGTAAGACCAATCCTGGAGTATGCGGCCCCAGCATGGAACCCGTTACCTTGTCAAGCACAAGACGACGCTGGAAAAGTTCAGAGGTATGCCACTAGGCTAGTCCCAAAACTAAGAAGCATGAGTTTATGAGGAAAGGCTGCGTGAACTGCACCTCAGGTCGCTGGAAGTTTGAAGTTGACTTAGATGTAGGTATCCCCATCTCTGCTGTCAAAACTGCATTGATCCAAACATTCAGATCTGATAGGAAAGAAACTACTGACTCCCAACGACCTGAAAGTACGGACTTTCAAAGTATAAAAGAGTATAAGTATAAAAACAAAGTATAAAAAGCTATGATTTGTTCAGATCTGAAACCTACATCTATGGGCAGCACAAAACGTCCACTAGACTGTGCGACGCAGTGGTTGCCAGGATCAGGGTTGGGTTACCGTTACCTGTGGCAGGTGGCTGCAGGTGACGGATCTCCCAATCCTGAGCACTCCAGTTGCAAACTCTGTGAGCAGGAACTGCGGCATGATCTTCCGCACTACATCACTGAATGCCCAGTTATTAGACCTTTCATACCAGTTGGCATGAGGTACCTGGAGCTTTGCAATTACTTTATTCACTCTCGTATTCTTGAAGATATCCTCACAGTGTACCCCAAAATTTGCCAGTGCAGGCTACTAAACATATATGGCCCTGTATGACTAACCATCCTGCGAGATGGGGACCTTATTACCACTGCTGCCTTATTCAATCTTTTGTTGATTATATCCTCAAAATGCATCTGGACTCTGCCAGTGCAGACTGCTTATCACATGCCTCTGTATGACTAACCATCCTGTGTGATGGGGATTTTCTAGCATCAACTAGTAGCTTTTTTGACACACTGTACTCCACTTCATATAGTCTAGGGTAGCTGCACTAATGCGGATGTACCTAAGGAATTAATAAAAAAAAATGGAAGACAGAAGAGCTCGAGGAAACATGATCACTACATACAAAATTCTCAGGGTAGACAAGGATGAATTATTTAACACGGTTGGTACACCGAACAAGGGGACACAGATGGAAACTGAATACCCAAATGAGCCACAGGGACGTTAGAAACAACTTTTTCAGTGTCAGAGTAGTAGATAAATGGAATGCATTAAGCAGTGACAAGGCTGACTCCATACACAGCTTCAAATGTAGATATGATTAAGCTCGAGAGACTCAGGAATCTCTACACAAGGTGACTGGCGGTTGAGAGGCGGGTCTAAAGAGCAGAGCTCAACCCCCGCGAGCACAACTAGGGGAGCACACACCAGCCACCATCAGGAGACAAGGCACAACAACCACTCCAAGGTCTCAGCAACACAAGTGTTCATATACAACACGAAAATAACGGGTTTAAATTTTCGCGTTCCCAGAGTAAATGACCAAAGTTGGCTCTGCCAACTGGTTCAGGAACTAAACATTTTGTTGGATATCTAGATATTTTGGATATCTACATATACTTCGACATATATAATATATGTGTATATCTATACACACACAATATATATATAATATATTATATATATATTTATATATATATTATATATAATATATATATATTATATATATATATGTCGTACCTAGTAGCCAGAACGCACTTCTCAGCCTATTATGCAAGGCCCGATTTGCCTAATAAGCCAAGTTTTCATGAATTAATTGTTTTTCGACTACCTAACCTACTAACCTAACCTAACCTAACTTTCTCGGATACCTAACCCTACCTAACCTATAAAGATAGGTTAGGTTAGGTAGGGTGGTTAGGTTCAGTCATATAACTACGCCAATTTTAACTCCAATAAATAAAAATTGACCTCATACGTAATGAAATGGGTAGCTTATCATTCATATAAAAAAAATTGAGAAATATATTAATTCATGAAAACTTGGCTTATTAGGCAAATCGGGCCTTGCATAGTAGGGTAGGCTGAGAAGTGCGTTCTGGCTACTAGGTACGACCATATATATATATAATACCCTAGAAGGGGTACCACCTCTGGTGCAAGTGTAGGGACCCATAGCTCGGAGAAGAAAATAAAGAGTACTCAGTATTATATATAATATATATATATATATAATATTATATATAATATAGTATTATATTATATTTATAGTGATATTATATATATTATATATATATTTATAGTATATATATAGTATATATATTTATATCTATATATATATATATATATATATATATATATATATTAGCGTGTGTGTGTGTGTGTGTGTAAATCACGAACATTAACACGTGATGAAAAATGTGACACTATGCACCATGGCGTACCTGGTTCCTTAACCACTCAACTACCGTGACTGTACAAAAGTCATTGGTAGCCGAGGCTATATCCCCAACGACGCCGCACGGCACTTGGTGGTAAGCTTGGGCATAGATACTTCATCGAATCAACTCACTTTGTGGGGCCACGTGAGCAACACACATGCGAACAAACTTGAATGTTCACACACACTAAAATATATATATTATATATATATATATATATATTATATATATATATATATACTATATATATAAACAA
>WNGS01166226.1:18404887-18421485 GCA_020271785.1 Procambarus virginalis | reverse complement strand
CCCCCCCCCTTGCCCCCCCCTTGCCCCCCCCCCTGTGTCCCCCCTTCCTTCTCTGCTTCCCGTGCCAGGTCCGTGCCAGGTCCGTGGCTGGTCCGTGCCTGGTCCGTGCCAGGTCCGTGGCTGGTCAGTGCCAGGTCCGTGCCTGGTCCGTGCCAGGTCCGTGCCAGGTCCGTGCCTGGTCCGTGCCTGGTCCGTGCCAGGTCCGTGCCTGGTCCGTGCCTGGTCCGTGCCTGTCCGTGCCAGGACCGTGGCTGGTCCGTGCCTGGTCCGTGCCAGGTCCGTGCCTGGTCCGTGGCTGGTCCGTGCCAGGTCCGTGCCAGGTCCGTGCCGGTCCGTGCCTGGTCCGTGGCTGGTCCGTGCCAGGTTCGTGGCTGGTCCGTGCCAGGTTCGTGCCTGGTCCGTGCCAGGTCCGTGCCTGGTCCGTGCCTGGTCCGTGCCAGGTCCGTGCTGGTCCGTGCCTGGTCCGTGCCAGGTCCGTGCTGGTCCGTGCCAGGTTCGTGGCTGGTCCGTGCCAGGTCCGTGCCTGGTCCGTGCCAGGTCCGTGCCTGGTCCGTGGCTGGTCCGTGCCTGGTCCGTGTCAGGTCCGTGCCTGGTCCGTGCCAGGTCCGTGGCTGGTCCGTGCCTGGTCCGTGCCAGGTCCGTGCCTGGTCCGTGCCAGGTTCGTGGCTGGTCCGTGCCAGGTCCGTGCCTGGTCCGTGCCAGGTCCGTGCCAGGTCCGTGCCTGGTCCGTGCCTGGTCCGTGTCAGGTCCGTGCCAGGTCCGTGGCTGGTCCGTGCCTGGTCCGTGCCTGGTCCGTGTCAGGTCCGTGCCAGGTCCGTGGCTGGTCCGTGCCAGGTCCGTGCCTGGTCCGTGGCTGGTCCGTGCCTGGTCCGTGTCAGGTCCGTGCCAGGTCCGTGGCTGGTCCGTGCCTGGTCCGTGCCTGGTCCGTGCCAGGTCCGTGGCTGGTCCGTGCCTGGTCCGTGCCAGGTCCGTGCCTGGTCCGTGCCAGGTCCGTGGCTGGTCCGTGCCTGGTCCGTGCCAGGTCCTTGCCTGGTCCGTGCCAGGTCCGTGGCTGGTCCGTGCCTGGTCCGTGCCAGGTCCGTGCCTGGTCCGTGCCAGGTCCGTGGCTGGTCCGTGCCTGGTCCGTGCCAGGTCCGTGCCTGGTCCGTGCCAGGTCCGTGGCTGGTCCGTGCCTGGTCCGTGCCAGGTCCGTGCCTGGTCCGTGCCAGGTCCGTGCCTGGTCCGTGCCTGGTCCGTGCCTGGTCCGTGGCTGGTCCGTGGCTGGTCCGTGCCTGGTCCGTGCCAGTCCGTGCCACAGTCGGCTAAACATTCCCATTTGGTGATCAGAACTTTGTGATTGGGTCTACAGCCACAGATGGTGTTGGCGGCGCCACCTGCCCCGGGAGGCGCCACCTGCCCCGGGAGGCGCCACCTGCCGCGGGAGGCGCCACCTGCCCCGGGAGGCGCCACCTGCCCCGGGAGGCGCCACCTGCCCTGGGAGGCGCCACCTGCCCTGGGAGGCGCCACCTGCCCTGGGAGGCGCCACCTGCCCCGGGAGGCGCCACCTGCCCTGGGAGGCGCCACCTGCCGCGGGAGGCGCCACCTGCCCTGGGAGGCGCCACCTGCCGCGGGAGGCGCCACCTGCCGCGGGAGGCGCCACCTGCCGCGGGAGGCGCCACCTGCCCTGGGAGGCGCCACCTGCCCTGGGAGGCGCCACCTGCCGCGGGAGGCGCCACCTGCCCCGGGAGGCGCCACCTGCCGCGGGAGGCGCCACCTGCCGCGGGAGGCGCCACCTGCCCTGGGAGGCGCCACCTGCCCTGGAGGCGCCACCTGCCCCGGGAGGCGCCACCTGCCGCGGGAGGCGCCACCTGCCCTGGGAGGCGCCACCTGCCCCGGGAGGCGCCACCTGCCGCGGGAGGCGCCACCTGCCCTGGGAGGCGCCACCTGCCCCGGAGGCGCCACCTGCCGCGGGAGGCGCCACCTGCCCTGGGAGGCGCCACCTGCCCTGGGAGGCGCCACCTGCCGCGGGAGGCGCCACCTGCCCCGGGAGGCGCCACCTGCCGCGGGAGGCGCCACCTGCCCCGGGAGGCGCCACCTGCCCTGGGAGGCGCCACCTGCCGCGGGAGGCGCCACCTGCCCTGGGAGGCGCCACCTGCCGCGGGAGGCGCCACCTGCCGCGGGAGGCGCCACCTGCCCCGGGAGGCGCCACCTGCCCTGGGAGGCGCCACCTGCCGCAGGAGGCGCCACCTGCCGCGGGAGGCGCCACCTGCCGCGGGAGGCGCCACCTGCCCGGGAGGCGCCACCTGCCCCGGGAGGCGCCACCTGCCGCGGGAGGCGCCACCTGCCGCGGGAGGCGCCACCTGCCCCGGAGGCGCCACCTGCCCTGGGAGGCGCCACCTGCCGCGGGAGGCGCCACCTGCCGCGGGAGGCGCCACCTGCCGCGGGAGGCGCCACCTGCCCCGGGAGGCGCCACCTGCCCTGGGAGGCGCCACCTACCGCGGGAGGCGCCACCTGCCCCGGGAGGCGCCACCTGCCGCGGGAGGCGCCACCTGCCGCGGGAGGCGCCACCTGCCCTGGGAGGCGCCACCTGCCCTGGGAGGCGCCACCTGCCCCGGGAGGCGCCACCTGCCCTGGGAGGCGCCACCTGCCCTGGGAGGCGCCACCTGCCCTGGGAGGCGCCACCTGCCCTGGGAGGCGCCACCTGCCCTGGGAGGCGCCACCTGCCCCGGAGGCGCCACCTGCCCTGGGAGGCGCCACCTACCGCGGGAGGCGCCACCTGCCCTGGGAGGCGCCACCTGCCCCGGGAGGCGCCACCTGCCGCGGGAGGCGCCACCTGCCGCGGGAGGCGCCACCTGCCCTGGGAGGCGCCACCTGCCCCGGGAGGCGCCACCTGCCGCGGGAGGCGCCACCTGCCGCGGGAGGCGCCACCTGCCCCGGGAGGCGCCACCTGCCCTGGGAGGCGCCACCTGCCGCGGGAGGCGCCACCTGCCCCGGGAGGCGCCACCTGCCCTGGGAGGCGCCACCTGCCCCGGGAGGCGCCACCTGCCCCGGGAGGCGCCACCTGCCGCGGGAGGCGCCACCTGCCGCGGGAGGCGCCACCTGCCCCGGGAGGCGCCACCTGCCCTGGGAGGCGCCACCTGCCCCGGGAGGCGCCACCTGCCCTGGGAGGCGCCACCTGCCCTGGGAGGCGCCACCTGCCGCGGGAGGCGCCACCTGCCCTGGGAGGCGCCACCTGCCCTGGGAGGCGCCACCTGCCCCGGGAGGCGCCACCTGCCGCGGGAGGCGCCACCTGCCGCGGGAGGCGCCACCTGCCCTGGGAGGCGCCACCTGCCCCGGGAGGCGCCACCTGCCGCGGGAGGCGCCACCTGCCCCGGGAGGCGCCACCTGCCCCGGGAGGCGCCACCTGCCCTGGGAGGCGCCACCTGCCCTGGGAGGCGCCACCTGCCGCGGGAGGCGCCACCTGCCCTGGGAGGCGCCACCTGCCCTGGGAGGCGCCACCTGCCCCGGGAGGCGCCACCTGCCGCGGGAGGCGCCACCTGCCGCGGGAGGCGCCACCTGCCCTGGGAGGCGCCACCTGCCCCGGGAGGCGCCACCTGCCGCGGGAGGCGCCACCTGCCCCGGGAGGCGCCACCTGCCCTGGGAGGCGCCACCTGCCCTGGGAGGCGCCACCTGCCCTGGGAGGCGCCACCTGCCCTGGGAGGCGCCACCTGCCCCGGGAGGCGCCACCTGCCCTGGGAGGCGCCACCTGCCCCGGGAGGCGCCACCTGCCCTGGGAGGCGCCACCTGCCGCGGGAGGCGCCACCTGCCCTGGGAAGCGCCACCTGCCCTGGGAGGCGCCACCTGCCGCGGGAGGCGCCACCTGCCCCGGGAGGCGCCACCTGCCGCGGGAGGCGCCACCTGCCGCGGGAGGCGCCACCTGCCCCGGGAGGCGCCACCTGCCGCGGGAGGCGCCACCTGCCCCGGGAGGCGCCACCTGCCGCGGGAGGCGCCACCTGCCGCGGGAGGCGCCACCTGCCCGGGAGGCGCCACCTGCCGCGGGAGGCGCCACCTGCCCCGGGAGGCGCCACCTGCCCTGGGAGGCGCCACCTGCCCTGGGAGGCGCCACCTGCCGCGGGAGGCGCCACCTGCCCTGGGAGGCGCCACCTGCCCCGGGAGGCGCCACCTGCCCTGGGAGGCGCCACCTGCCCTGGGAGGCGCCACCTGCCGCGGGAGGCGCCACCTGCCCTGGGAGGCGCCACCTGCCGCGGGAGGCGCCACCTGCCCTGGGAGGCGCCACCTGCCGCGGGAGGCGCCACCTGCCGCGGGAGGCGCCACCTGCCCTGGGAGGCGCCACCTGCCGCGGGAGGCGCCACCTGCCGCGGGAGGCGCCACCTGCCCTGGGAGGCGCCACCTGCCGCGGGAGGCGCCACCTGCCGCGGGAGGCGCCACCTGCCGCGGGAGGCGCCACCTGCCCCGGGAGGCGCCACCTGCCGCGGGAGGCGCCACCTGCCCCGGGAGGCGCCACCTGCCGCGGGAGGCGCCACCTGCCCCGGGAGGCGCCGCCTGCCCTGGGAGGCGCCACCTGCCGCGGGAGGCGCCACCTGCCCCGGGAGGCGCCACCTGCCGCGGGAGGCGCCACCTGCCGCGGGAGGCGCCACCTGCCCCGGGAGGCGCCACCTGCCGCGGGAGGCGCCACCTGCCCTGGGAGGCGCCACCTGCCGCGGGAGGCGCCACCTGCCCTGGGAGGCGCCACCTGCCGCGGGAGGCGCCGTCCACCACACCTGTAGCCTCTCAACCCCTCCTGTAGTCACCTAGTTGTGCTTGCGGGGGTTGAGCTCTGATCTTTCGGCCCGCCTCTCAACTGTTACTAACTACTAACTAATTTTTTCACACACACACACCAGGAATCAGCCCGTAACAGCTGCCTAACTGTTAATCCTAAACCCTAGGATAACGAGTCCAGAGCGCTGTCCACTCAGCTATCAAGCCCCCTATCCTGTGTGTGGTGCCAGGGGAGGATGGGGGTAGGGGAGGGAGGGGGTGGTAGTCATGGGGGTGCTGGTGGATGGGGCCCCATCCCTCGTCACGCCCAATACGTGGTATTTCCTAGGGTATCTACCAATCCGTTTAAAATGCGACGTATTAGTAAATATTAAAGCGCCGTAATATAGACGATTTCTATGCCTCGGCGTGGATCAGGTTACGTGGGTTACTAGGGTTAGTCCGCCACTGGTTAGGCCAAACACTTACCTGGGGCCAGATTCACGAAGCAGTTACGCAAGCACTTACTAACCTGTACATCCTTTCTCAATCTTTGGCGGCTTTGTTTACATTTATTTAACAGTTAACGAGCTCCGAAGCACCAGGAGGCTGTTTATAAAAGTAACAATTGGCAAGTTTTCATGTTTGTAAACTGTTTAATAAATGTAACCAAAGCCGTCAAAGATTGAGAAAAAATGTATACGTTCGCAAGTACCTGCGTAACCGCTTCGTGAATCCGGGTCCTGGAGGCGACCATTATTCCTTCACATATTTCATCCCATATATTAAGTATGTCCTTTAAAAATGTTATTTCCATATTTATCTAATCCCATATTAATTGACATGGGCCGAGGGTTTTCGTTCACAGCTCTTAATATTTTCCCCTTGCATTCAGAGTCACTTAAGTGTTCTATCTAACTGTTGTGGCGCTCCAGTTGTAGCCAGACTTGGCATTTGTCCCGTCATCGCCCAGTTTATTTGGGCCGACTACAAAGTTCAAAATATGCTCATCTCTTGTCATGCCCTTTATTGGAATGTCACAAACTTACTACCTGCGTATTGTCAGTTTCCAGTGTACTGTATTACTTGCATCTGTTCTTTCATAAGTTTCAATAGAAAATGCAATAAAGACTTAAAGAGTTAATAATCAAGTTCATTGCCACTTTCGGCAGGTATTTATCGAGTATTAAGTTTGCAGAAGCATGCGATTTATGTAGGCAACTTGTTAAACTATGTTGTGTACATCTTTGCATAAAGTCCACAACCTGTCCTCACACTAGGCTGGTTAAAGCAGCGGCCGTCCTCCCCAGACGCATTCATCAGTTTTAACATGCCGTGTATTAAACATTGGTTTGTTCTCATTAATTAATATACTGTAGAACAAATAAACACATATATTATTACAAATATACGGTATATATATAATATTATAAATATATAGATATATACAACAAAACAAGGTAAAATGGGAGTAAATAAACAAATTTGTGGCCACTGTAACAACTCCTTAAGTCGCAGGCAACGGGAATTGAATGTTATATCTGTAAGAATAGATTTCATTCGGCTTGTACAGGCGTGAGTAACACTGCGGCACTGAGAGCTGGCCACTTGCTCTGGGTGTGTAAACATGACCAGCCAGCTTGGAATATCCTAAAAAACCTTCTAGATAACATGACGCATGATCGGAAAACATCGTTCATTGGAAGCCTACCAGCCATCCAGAAGGAGTGGGAAAGGAACAACAACAATTCTACTATACCAGGGGCGGAGGCTATAGTCAGGGATGAAACCGAGGCAGAAACTCAGGAAGTTGTAAACTCTGACTCAGTAGGCCCGGATGTAGATGACAGTAAACTAGAAAGTGTAACAGACAGCACTGACAGCTCGATAGGTACAGACACTACAACGGTTCCCGATAGAGTGAGTCAGAACAGAAGGACAGACTTATGCAAATTTTATGCACAGGGCATATGCAGACATAGATATGCTGGTAATAAGAAAAGATTAGAATGCAGGTACCAACATCCCCAAAAAAATGTTTAAATATGCTTCGGAAAGGTGAGTGTCGATTTGGATCAATATGTAGGTTTTCCATCCTGACATGAGCCAAACCTCACTGGAGGACAGAAAATGCTATGACCTCACCTGCCCATACTTTCACGTGAAAGGCACGGAACGCTACATAAAGAGTGGCAAGCAGGATAATGAATTTGGAGGAAACTCGATACATTTTTTATACCAGACCGAAAGAGAATTCAAAAGGAGGAGCATGGAGAATGTATGGAACTGGATGCCACATCCACTTGCATTCCAGAATTACAGATACAACTACACACCGAAGGGGAACCACAACTACGAGAGGCAATTGCCCTACAACAATCAGCACTGGTCAGAACAAACTCAATATGTCCACGCATAATGGGCTTGCCGAGAAAGTCTCCCAGTCAAACTATCACTAATAGAGTAACCTCATTCATCTTTGCCAACATACAAGGACTGAAAACAAGAACAAACAATAAAGTACAGTTCATAAATGGCCTCCTCACGGAGTCAAATGCAGTATTTGGAGCTTTCACAGAAACCCATGCAGGGGAATTCTAAGACAGTGAGATCTGGATTCCAGGATATAACCTATACAGGTGTGATAGGAAAATTAGGTCACATGGAGGAGTGGGTCTGTATATTAGGGAAGACCTTGTGTGCTCGGAGCTCCTAAACGTTACAAATGAGGTGGTAGAGGTACTGGGATTAAAAATAGAGAAAATAAATTTTGTGATTATTCTAATATACAAACCGCCAGATGCAACGGCTGAGGAATTCACAGAACAGATAAACAAAATAGAGAATAGCCTTGATAATTTGGAGAACCCAATACCTGATATTATCTTCCTAGGTGACTTCAACTTGCCTAGTCTCAGGTGGAGAATAGCAAACAATAATATTATACCAGGGAATCTATCAGGACCTAACCAACCACAGATTAGAGAACTACTTAGATTCTGTGACAAATTTTCACTCAATCAGCAGATATCGGAGCCAACGAGAAATGAAAATATTCTAGATCTGGTCTTTACGAACAATGAAGACATTATCAGAGACATTACGATATCAGATACCACATATTCAGATCACAAGCTCATTGAAGTGCAAACGACCATCAATACTCAGAATAGACCTAAAACGTTGATAAAGCGAGAGGGGCTATTCAGTAAATTCAATTTTAATAATAAAAGGATAGACTGGGAGATAATAAACAGGGAACTTACAAACATTCCATGGGAAACTGTTTTAAGTAATACAAGTCCTACAGAAGGAATAGAAAAACTGACTTCGGAAGCGTATCAAGTCTGTCTGAAACATGTTCCTTTGAGGAAAGCCAGAAAGAGATCCAACGTAGAAAGAGAACGCAGAAGACACTATAAACGCAGGAAAAAAATAACGGAACTGCTTATGCAGACACGAATTTCCCGTCAAAGAAGGAATAATTTAAATAGGGAGATTGAAGAAATCGAGCGGAAATTGAAAACTCATATGAAACTGAAGAAAGGCAGAACAGAAAGCAATTCAGGAAATAAAGAAAAATCCAAAATACTTCTTCACATATGCGAAATCAAAAGCAAAAACTACTGCCAGTATTGGACCTATTCGTACAAGTGAAGGTTCATACACGGAGGATGACAAAGAATTAGTGAAATCCTAAAAAAGCAGTATGAGGACATGTTTAGCACTCCAATAAACAACATGAAAGTGGAAGATCCAGACAATTTCTTTATGCGGGATATTCAAACCCCTGTAAATATAACTGATATCAACACGAGCGCACTAAATTTGAAAGAGAAATTGAAAACATGCCCATGCACTCGGCCCCAGGTCCAGACTCATGGAATTCAATATTTATAAAGAAATGCAAAGTGCCGGTAGCACAGGCACTCAGTATAGTGTGGAGGAAGAGCTTGGACACGGGGGAGATACCAGATGCACTTAAAGTAGCAGACATAGCCCCTCTACACAAGGGAGGGAGCAAAGCATTGGCAAAGAATTATAGACCAGTGCACTAACATCGCACATAAAAGTATTTGAGAGAGTGATTAGGAGTCAGGTCACCAATTTCATGGAGACCAATGACCTTCACAACCCAGGCCAACATGGATTTCGAGCGGGAAGATCGTGCCTCTCACAGCTACTTGAGCACTACGACAAAGTCACTGAGGCATTAGAAGAAAAACAGAATGCTGATGTGATATACACGGACTTCGCAAAGGCTTTCGATAAATGTGACCATGGCGTGATAGCACACAAAATGAAGTCAATGGGAATAACCGGTAAAGTAGGACGCTGGATACTCAGTTTTCTGTCAAACAGGACTCAGCGAGTAACGGTCAACCATATAAAATCTAGTCCAAGTGCAGTTAAAAGCTCTGTACCTCAGGGTACAGTCCTTGCACCGCTGCTTTTCCTTATTCTCATATCAGATATAGACAAAAATACAAGTCACAGCTTCGTATCATCCTTTGCAGACGACACAAAAATCAGTATGAAAATTACCTCGGCTGAAGACATTGAAAAACTTCAAGCTGATATTAATAAAGTTTTCGACTGGCATCAGAAAATAATATGATGTTTAACAGTGATAAATTCCAGGTACTCAGGTACGGTAAAAATGAGGACCTTAACATAATACATACAAAAAACAATCAAATGTGCCCATAGTAGGAAAACAACATGTAAAGGATTTGGGAATAATGATGTCTGACGACCTAACGTTTAGGGAGCATAACCAAGCAAATATTGCGACAGCCAGAAAAATGATATGGATTACGAGAACTTTCAAATCCAGGGATCCCATCACAATGCTTGTACTCTTCAAGTCACTTGTGCTGTCCCGTCTTGAGTACTGTTCAGTACTCACTTCCCCCTTCAGAGCAGGAGAGATTGCTGAAATAGAGGGAATACAGAGAACATATACGCACGCATAGACGCGATAAAGCACCTAAATTATTGGGATCGTCTCAAAGCTCTCCAAATGTACTCACTAGAAAGAAGACGAGAGATATCAAATAATATACACCTGGAAGATACTGGAGGGCCAGGTCCCAAATCTACACAGTAAAATAACAACGTACTGGAGTGAACGATATGGAAGAAAATGCAGAATAGAACCAGTGAAGAGCAGGGGTGCCATAGGCACAATCAGAGAACACTGTATAAACATCAGAGGTCCGCGGTTGTTCAACGTCCTCCCAGCAAGCATAAGAAATATTGCCGGAACAACCGTGGACATCTTCAAGAGGAAACTAGATTTATTCCTCCAAGGAGTTCCGGACCAGCCGGGCTGTGGTGGGTATGTGGGCCTGCGGGCCGCTCCAAGCAACAGCCTAGTGGACCAAACTCTCACAAGTCAAGCCTGGCCTCGGGCCGGGCTTGGGGAGTAGAAGAACTCCCAGAACCCCATCAACCAGGTATCAACCAGGTATACTTAATTCTATGTTCGTTTGGCTTTGGTGTGTATGTTTGGGAGTATTTGTATACTGGTTTAGCATTAGAACGTTGTGGTTAACAAAAAATAAGTCTGAAGCACTTTTTTCGGAAGTGTTAGGACGTATCCGTAGAGGTCTTCATAAACTCATTCATAAACGGATTTTTGCGAGTGCATGGATTACTGGGTCTGTTTTGGAGGTCGGCTGCATTATGCCGCTGGATAGTCCACATGCCCCAGGTTTCACTCTGCCACCAATCCGAGTCTTGGTGCATGCACTAGCCCACTTGCCTCGCCAAGTACTCTTGAACACTTGCCCTTAGCTGCCACGTCCATGATGCTGTTTAACACAAGCGAGTCTTTCCCATAATTGTTTATTAGCCTTCTTCCTCAAGTTATCTAAACGTTAATTCTTTATGTAAAGAACCATCATCCATTTGTGCCATCATTTTTAAGATCTAAATCTAACCGTATCTCCGTCAATCACATTAATCTACTCTAGTCGTTTGCGTCCAGACCATTGAAGTAGCCAACAACATGTAAATCACAGGTGGAGACACCTTAGAGCCCAACACAAATCCAGTTTCCAGAGCAATGCCGAAGGTCTTTGACAACTCTAGTATGAAAAAATGCCACGCTTGGAAGGTTTTTCTCACCGTTTGTCTAAATCAATAAATGCCGTCGACACGAGGCTGCCAGGAAGGTAGATGCCTCACAGTTGGCACAATGTGTTCAACTCACGTAACTTACAGATAATTATAAAACCCACATTACATTTAGACTGACACGTTGATAATTAGTACAAGGAGAATTTCAGTACCAGGGGTTCAAAAGTGCCTTTTAGAGTATTAACCTTCTGGTCTGAATTTCTGGCCAGGTTTAACCCGTTTGTAGGCCATGGTACAGTAGCATGTGCCTAACCCGCTAGTGCCGATAATTAAAAGAAATCACGGCTAAACTGGCCTATGTCAAAATTCATCGAAGAATCTTATTAATAAAGGATAGCGAGCCCAGTCGACCAGGCAGAAAGTTTGCCAAGAAACTCGCCAAAAGGAGGGGTGGGGGGGGGGGGGGCGTTCCTCAACCACCGGCAACTAATCTTTAGTCTACAGAAACACTAAAATATATTTCAGTATTTAGGAAATATTTATTCCTAGTTAAAAAGGAAATTAAGAATTTAGGGTTTGTAAAAGTTTATTAATATGGAATACAGAAGATCTTCCATGTGATAAAAATATGCAGTTCAATTAAATTTGTAAAGGTATACCAATTAAAATCTAAAGTTAAGAATCCGTGTGAGCGAGAGTGCGCATCTTGGAGACGCGGAGTCATCCACAGGAGGCGACACACCCCGGTAGTCTCCCACCACAAGGCAAGTCAGTAGCCCAGCTTAGTGTACCTGTAAACAGTAACAAGGCCAGCTAGTAATTATCAAAACGCCAGTGGATATAGCAAGACTAACTTCAAGGTTTAAGCTAAACTAAGGTAGGTATAGAATGTTGCCTAGGCTATAAACCATTAGCTTCGTGTACCAACATGGCGAACACTTAATTATGCGTTTAGTATTCGGGAAGTTTTGGGTTTAATAACTAGATTCTAGCTTATGCCCGAGAAGGTAACCCAAGTACTACTAATGTTTCAATAGTCACAGTGGCAGATACAAATTACCTAGTGAGGTAGTAAAAAAAAAAAAAAATATAATCCTTGTGCCTAGTGATAACATAGCTTAGTCAATGAAATTTACCAGAAGTGAAAATGCAAGAACTATGTAGTATTAAGGTTCAGGTCTGTCAAAGGGGAAGAGGTTCAGTACTGATACTTTCCAATTCAGGTTTGGGAGCTACTAGAGGATGCTAGAGTTAGACGTTAACACATTAGTAATTTTTATATAATAAAAATTATACGTGTATTTTCAGGAACTTTACTGCCATTTCCAAGTTTAGTTAAAACAAAAATTAAGATAAAAATTGCCAAGTTTAATGCCTCATTATATAGTGATATTGAGAACTTTGTTTTAGAACTTTAATCCTGTAGAAACTTTCGAGAATACGAGGGAGGGGTGGAGGGGGGGGGGTTGCTATTTCTACCACTGCACTTTATACTTGCGGGTAGAGTATATTCCCTCTAACTTAAGATGTATACTCACTCATTTTTAGAGCGTCTCCAGCACAGGTAAAGGCACATGAGCAGAGACATGATAACAAAGCAACCAGCGTGAACACCGTCGTATAACTGACGATGTCGTCCATGCTATGATCATGGCCCCCAGTACCAGGCGCAGCAACAGGCGCAGGAGACGAACCACTAAAAAACACACACACCACAATAGCGTGATGCATCAATGAACAAATCCACAAGGGCCGTGACGAGGGTTCCGAACGAGGATAGGGTACAATTTACAAGTCCACTTGCAGACAGCAAGGACGGGACAATATTTTGAGCCAATATGCAGTCGAAAAGTATTTGGTACCAATAAGCAGTCTTTGATTGACACTGGACCCAGACATTGGTCGACTGGTGACACACCATCGCCAGGGGGGGGGGGACACACACCATCGCCAGAGGGGGGTGGGGACACACATCGCCAGTGGGGGGGTGACCACACCATCGGCCAGGGGGGGTGACAACACCAATCGCCAGGGGGGGAAAACACCATCGCCAGGGGGGGGACACACCATCGCCGGGGGGGGACACCCCATCGCCAGGGGGGGGACACACCATCGCCAGGGGGGGACACACCACCAATCGCCAGGGGGGGAAAACACCATCGCCAGGGGGGGGACCACACCATCGCAGGTGGGGGGAAAACACCATCGCCAGGGGGGGGGACAACCATCTGCCTAGGGGGGGGTGACACACCATCGCCAGTGGGGGACACACCATCGCAGGGGGGGGACACACCATCGCCAGGGGGTGGGACACACCATCGCTCAGGGAGGGGGGACACACCATCGCCAGGGAGGGGGGACACCCCAGTCGCCTGGGGGGGACACCCCATCGCCAGGGAGGGGGGACACACCATCGCCAGGGAGGGGGACCACACCATGCCCAGGGGGGTACCAACCATCGCCAGGGGGAGGGGGACACACCATCGCCAGGGAGGGGGGACCACCATCGCCAGGGGGGGAAAACACCATCGCCAGGGGGGGGACACACCATCGCCAGGGGGGGGGGACACACCATCGCCAGGGGGGGGACACACCATCGCCATGGGGGGGACACACCATCGCCAGGGTGGGGGGACAACACCATCGGCCAGTGAGGGGGACCACACATCGCCAGGGATGGGGGGAACCCATCGCAGGGGGCCACATCGCCAGGAGGGGGGACACACCATCGCCAGGAGGGGGGGGAAAACACCATCGCCAGGGGGGGGACACACCATCGCCAGGGGGGGGGACACACCATCGCCAGGGAGGGGGGACACACCATCGCATTGAGGGAGGGGACACACCATCGCCAGGGGAGGGGACACACCATCGCAGGGGGGGACCCACCATCGCCAGGGGGGGACACACCATCGCCAGGGGGGGACACACCATCGCCAGGGGGGGGACCACACCATCGCCACAGGGGGGGGGACCACCATGTCGCAGGGGGGGGGGACACCCATCCCATTGGTGACAGCACAGCGCGGGGGGGACCCACCATCGCCAGGGGGGGACACACCATCGCCAGGGGGGTGACACACCATCGCCAGGTGGGGGACACAAGACCATCGCCAGGGGGGGACACACCATCGCAGGGGGGGGACACACCATCCCAGGGGGGTGGACATCAACCATCGCCAGGGGGGGACACACCATCGGCCATGGTGGGACACACCATCGCCAGGGGGGGGGGACACACCATCGCCAGGGAGGGGGAAAACCCCATCGCCAGGGAGGGGGGACACACCACTCGCCAGGGAGGTGGGACAACACCTGCCGCCAGGGAGGGGGACACAACCATCCGCCAGGGGGGGGGACACACCATCGCCATGGGGGGGGGAAACACCATCGCCAGGGAGGTGGGGTGGGAACAACCCTCGGCCAGTGGAGGGGGAGGACCACCCCATCGCCAGGGGGGGGGACACTACCATCGCCAGGGGGGGGGGACCACACCCATCGCCAGGGAGGGGGACACACCATCGCCAGGGGGGGAGACAACACCATCGCCAGGGGGGGGACACACCATCGCCAGGGGGGGGGACCACACGCCAGGGGGACATCGCCAGGGGGGGGGACACACCATCTCGCCAGCGGGGGGGACACACCATCGCCAGGGGGGGGGACCACACCATCGCCACGGGGGGGACACACCATCGCCAGGGGGGGGGACACACCATCGCCAGGGGGGGGGGACACACCATCGCCAGGAGGGGGACACACCACTCGCCAGGGGGGGAACACACCATCGCCAGGGGGGGGGACACCCATCCCAAGGGGCACATAGCCAGGGAGGGGGGACACACCACTCCAGGACCAGGGGGGGACCACACTCATCGCCAGGGGGGGGCGGACACACCATCGGCCAGGGGGGGGGACACACCATCGCCAGGGGGGGGGACACACCATCGCGGGGGGGGACACACCATCGCCAGGGGGGGACACCACCATCGCCAGGGGGGGGGCCACCACCATCGCCAGGGGAAGCGACAGGCCACACCATCGCCAGGGGGGGTGGACACCACCACCAGGGATCATCGGGGACCAGCCAGGGAGGGGGGGGGACACCACCATCCGCCAGGGGGGGGAAACACCATCGCCAGGGGGGGACACACCATCCGCAGGGAGGGGGGGTACACACCATCGCCAGGGGGGTGGACACACCATCGCCAGGGGGGGGAACCCACACCATCGCCGAGGTTATGGGGGAAACACCATCGCCCAGGGGGGGGGGGACACACCATCGCCCAGGGGGGGACACAGAAGAAAGAATACGTCTATGACGTGACGTCACTAAAATCAAAACAGCATGTCGTAGGCCTAACCCACACATAACCAACCCAACACCAACCACACATAAACCAAACCCACACATAACCAACCCACACATAAAACCAACCCACACATAAAACCAACCCAACATAAACCAACCCACACATAAACCAACCCACACATAAACCAACCCCACCTTCAAACCAACCCCACATAATAAACAACACACAAACCACATCACAAATAAACCAACCCACACATAACACCCACCATGAACCAACCACACATAAAACCCCCCACACACATAAACCAACCCAACAGTTTTAGTTAGGTTTGAGTTCATTTATTATGCACCCCATACCCAATTCTTGTGGGCGGTAGGGGAAAGGGTTACCAGAGGCACATAATGGGGCTCAGGAGACTGAACCCCAACAATTCATTTAGCTACGCAGTACAATCTTGATGAGCTAGTACAAAATTCAATATAACGCGTCTCATCCAACAATGAGGTTCAGAGTCGACCTCAAATACAGGTTTCTTTTTTTAAATTATAGCAACTGATAATTGGAGAGCTAGTGTCCAAATTATATGTTTTCTGCACACCGCCTACCATCCAGTGAGTCAGCGGTGGATAGGTTACAATCCCAGTTACTACCTCAGTTAGCAAACCTGGGGTATACTTTGGCTAAAATTTCTGGTAGCAGATCATTTTGAATGAATATTTACACATCGCTGGAACATTGCGGTATAAGAATGTCCTCTAAATTCACGTATTTTTCCACTGTCCATCACATAGTGACCGGGGGGTGTGTCGACTATTTTGTTGACACGTTTTACATTTGGTCAGGTCTACATCGGCAGATAATGAGAATTCCCAGAGATACGTATAACCCCTAACCCACACCATAATACCCACAATTAATAACCCAACACACACATTAATAAACCAACCCACACATTAATAACCCAACCCACACATTAATAACACCCACACTTAACCAACCCACACATTAATAACACCAACATATAACCACCCAAACATTAATAACCAACCCACACATAATACCACACTTAACCACCCAACATCAACCCAACCCACATTAATAACCACCAACACGAAACTACACCCACAACATTAATACAACACTTAACTACCCAACCCACACATTCATACCACCCAATAAAACCAACCCACACATAACACCCATAATAACCCACCCCACACATTTCATAAACCACCCACACATTACAACCACATTAAAAACCCAACCCACACATTAATAAACCAACCCACACATTAATAACACCCAACATATAACCAACCACAATTTACAACCCCATTAAACCAACCCACACATTAAAACCAACCCATTTACCCACCACACTTAAAACCAACCCACCCATTAAACCACCCACACGTTATAAACCAACCCACACTTAACCACCCACAACGTAAACCAACCCACACATTAATAAACCACCCC
>WNGS01166226.1:18367714-18393563 GCA_020271785.1 Procambarus virginalis | reverse complement strand
TACACTACCACACGACCCAGTACAACTACTACACTACCACACGACCCAGTACACTACCACACGACCAGTACACTACTACACTACCACACGACCCAGTACACTACTACACTACCACACGACCCAGTACACTACTGTACAGTACACTACTACACTACCACACGACCCAGTACACTACTACACTACACACGACCCAGTACACTACTGTACAGTACACTACTACACTACCACACGACCCAGTACACTACTGTACAGTACACTACTACACTACCACACGACCCAGTACACTACTACACTACCACACGACCAGTACACTACCACACGACCCAGTACACTACTACACTACCACACGACCAGTACACTACCACACGACCCAGTACACTACCACACGACCCAGTACACTACCACACGACCCAGTACACTACCACACGACCCAGTACACTACCACACGACCCAGTACACTACCACACGACCCAGTACACTACCACACGACCAGTACACTACCACACGACCCAGTACACTACTACACTACCACACGACCAGTACACTACCACACGACCCAGTACACTACTACACTACCACACGACCCAGTACACCACTACACTACCACACGACCCAGTACACTACCACACGACCCCAGTACACTACCACACGACCCAGTACACCACTACACTACCACACGACCCAGTACACCACTACACTACCACACGACCCAGTACACTACCACACGACCCAGTACACCACTACACTACCACACGACCCAGTACACTACCACACGACCAGTACCCACCAACCACACAATCACCCCCACATACCCATCACACCACAACAAAAACATACAATTAACACACCCACAAAATGAATACCAAACATTCTTCCAGTATTGTGGTTTGGGAGTGGGGGGGGGGGTATTGGGGGCGGGAGGGGGGGGGTTGTATTTGGGGGGAGGGGGCGGCAGCGGCTGCGAACGACGCCAAACTGGGGGGATCGAACGTGTAGTTGTTCGGGGACGAGTTGGTGGGGGGAGAGGTTATGGTGGTGGGCGGCCTGGTGGGGAGGGGGCGAGGAGGTGGGTGGTGGCGGGCGAAGGGGTAGGAGGAGGCGACGGTGGCTTAGTTGGGCGTCGGTGTGTCTAACTTCTGGAGGAGGCTGAGGAGAAGGCAAGACAGGGCCTGGTTGTTATATGGGGGACAGGAGGTGAAATGGGAGGGGTTTACGGGTTATTCATGCCCGTGCCACCTCTTGGGTTGCTTAGGCTTTATCAATCAATCAAATGGGAGGACAGGAGAGGTGGGAGGGGCAGGAATAGGGGACGCATATGACAGGTGAGGATCGGGAGTAAGGCATACTTTGCTTGCTAAGTGGCGCCCCTACCTTACCTGAGGATACCTTGAGGTGCTTCCGGGGCTTATCGTCCCCGCGGCCCGGTCATCGACCAGGCCTCCTGGTTGCTGGACTGATCAACCAGGCTGTTGGACGCGGCTGCTCGCAGCCTGACGTATGAGTCACAGCCTGGTTGATCAGGTATCCTTTGGAGGTGCTTATCCAGTTCTCTCTTGAACACTGTGAGGGGTTTGCCAGTTATGTCCCTTATGTGTAGTGGAAGCGTGTTGAACAGTCTCGGGCCTCTGATGTTGATAGAGTTCTCTCTCAGAGTACCAGTTGCACCTCTGCTTTTCAACGGGGGTATTCTGCACATCCTGCCATGTCTTCTGGTCTCATGTGATGTTATTTCTGTGTGCAGGTTTGGGACCAGCCCCTCTAATATTTTCCACGTGTAAATTATTATGTATCTCTCCCGCCTGCGCTCAAGGGAATACAGATTTAGGCTCTTTAGTCGGTCCCAATAGTTTAGATGTTTTACCGAGTGGATTCTAGCAGTAAAGGATCTCTGCACGCTCTCCAGGTCAGCAATTTCACCGCAGTGAAAGGGGCTGTCATTGTGCAGCAGTACTCCACTCTAGAGAGCACAAGCGTTTTGAAAAGTGTCATCATCGGTATAGCATCTCTAGTGTGAAAAGTTCTTGTTATCCAACCTGTCATTTTTCTTGCAGTTGTGACGGCTACTTTATTGTGTTCTTTAAAGGTAAGGTCTTCCGACATGAGTACACCCAGATCCTTTACATTGCCTTTTCGTTCTATGTTATGATTTGCCTGAGTTTTGTACGTGGTTTCAGTTTTTATATTTTCATTTTTTCCATAGCGCATGAGCTGGAACTTGTCTTCGTTAAACACCATATTATTTTCTGTAGCCCATAGAAAGACCTGATCTACATCTGACTGGAGGTTCGCCGTGTCCTCTATGTTGCCTACTCTCATGAAGATCCTAGTGTCATCTGCAAAGGATGATACAGTGCTATAGGTTGTGTTCTTGTCTATGTCCGATATAAGGATGAGAAAAAGTACTGGAGCAAGCACAGTACCCTGGGGGACTGAGCTCTTAACGGTTGACGGGTTGGATTTTATTTTGTTGACTATTACACATTGGGTTCTGTTGGTCAGGAAATTGTAGATCCATCTGCCTACTTTTCCGGTAATTCCTTTTGAGCGCATTTTATGGGCAATAACACCATGGTCACATTTATCAAAAGCTTTTGCAAAATCTGTGTAAATTACATCAGCGTTTTGTTTGTCTTCCATAGCATCTAATGCCATATCATAGTGGTCCAGCAACTGCGACAGGCAAGAGCGCCCTGTTCTGAAACCATGTTGTCCGGGGTTATGGAGATGCTGTGATTCCATGTATTTTGTGATCTTACTTCTTAGCACTCTCTCAAAAATTTTTATGATGTGCGATGTTAGTGCTATCGGTCTGTAATTTTTTGCCTCTGCCTTATTTCCTCCTTTATGAAGTGGTGCTATCTCTGCTGTTTTTAGTATATCAGGAATAACGCCAGTATCTAGGCTTTGTCTCCACAGAATGTGAAGGGCCTGCGATAGTGGTTTTTTACAGTTCTTGATGAATATGGAGTTCCAAGAATCCGGGCCTGGTGCGGAGTGCATAGGCATACTGTTTATGGCTTCTTCAAAATCCAGTGGGGATAGGGTGACGTCTGATATATGATTTGATGTTGGTATCATATCCATGAAAAATTCATTTGGGTTATCGATCTTTAGTGCGTTTAATGGCTCGCTGAAGACAGAGTCGTATTGCTTCCTCAGTAGCTCGCTCATTTCTTTGTTGTCATCGGTGAAAGTTCCATCTTCCTTTCGCAGGGGCCCGATACTAGATGTGGTTTTTGATCTTGATTTTGCATAGGAGAAAAAATATTTCGGGTTTCTCTCTATTTCACTGATGGCCTTTTGCTCTCTTTCCCTCTCCTGCGTTTTGTATGATTCTTGTAGCTTGAGTTCAATTTTTCCTATTTCGCTACCTAACCTTCTTCGCCGTTCCTGAGATAGGGTGCGACTCTCAAGTTGTTCCGCGATTCGTTTTCTTCGCCTATATAGGGAACGACGTTCTCGTTCCAATCTGCATCTCTTCCTCTTTTTTCTTAGGGGGATGCGGTTTGTACATATTTCTAGTGCTACTGAGCTTATTTTCGCATTCGTGTAAGTCGCATTCCTAAGTCGCATTCGTGAATTTTAACGTATTGTGTATTCCGTATCGGCGCCCGTCCTCAAAAACAATGGGGATATATGTGTTGAATAATAAACACCACATGGTTTGAGTTAGGAAAATACTATTTGTTAAATATTGATACTGTTCTTAAAAGATTTTCCCATTTTGCACCCGCAAGATAACGTATGATTTTAAGGGTTCACAAACGTTAATCTTCTTGTTTGAGGAGCTGTTCACTTGAGACAGTTAAGCAAGTCCCAGCTGTGTCTGGGTACAAGTGACAGGATGAACAACCCAGCGGGTTTTCTTCCTATTGGGGAGTGTTGTACATGCTGCTATGGCGGTGTGTCCACTCACAAGATGAGTGGCGCTGCCCAATACTGTCACTATGACGGTGTGTCCACTCACAGGATGAGTGGCGCTGCCCAATACTGTACTCACCTAGTTGTACTCACCTAGTTGTGCTTGCGGGGGTTGAGCTCTGGCTCTTTGGTCCCGCCTCTCAACCGTCAATCAACAGGTGTACAGTCAATCAACTGTCACTATGGCGGTGTGTCCACTCACAGGATGAGTGGCGCTGCCCAATACTGTCACTATGGCGATGTGTCCACTCACAGGATGAGTGGCGCTGCCCAATACTGTCACTATGGCGGTGTGTCCACTCACAGGATGAGTGGCGCTGCCCAATACTGTCACTATGGCGGTGTGTCCACTCACAGGATGAGTGGCGCTGCCCAATACCGTCACTATGGCGGTGTGTTCACTCACAGGATGAGTGGCGCTGCCCAATACTGTCACTATGGCGGTGTGTCCACTCACAGGATGAGTGGCGCTGCCCAATACTGTCACTATGGCGGTGTGTCCACTCACAGGATGAGTGGCGCTGCCCAATACTGTCACTATGGCGGTGTGTCCACTCACAGGATGAGTGGCGCTGCCCAATAAACTCGCCCCTCGGGGCAAAATTAAACAAAAATGGGGAAATGATCGTTCATCCAGTCACCAACCGACACGTTCTCAGACTATAATCGTTCCTTCCGGGTTTATCCGTTCCGACAAAAGCCTTACGTGTATGAATACACTCTGGCTTCCTGTCCCCCGACACAATGAATTATAATTATTATTATTTCATTCAGCGGCGACTGCAAAGACTCATTCATCAACATTAACATAATGTTCATTCAAAATACGAATTTTCTCAAACATAATTAATAATGTTTTATATGAGCATATTGTACATATTTAGGTGTAGGTTAGGTTAGGTGTTTTTGTTTTGTTGGCAAATATTTACATTTGTAGCATGTGGGCAACCTGTCCTGAGGCCAGGCTCAGGACAGGTTGATAGAGGGTCATGGAATCACTTTTGGGTCTTTGTCTGGAGGACGGGCTGAATATTTACAGCTTTGCGATTCAAAGAGAGGTCGTCAGCGAAGCACTCTTCGAGAAATGTTCGAACGTCATCAGTTGTGACGTGTGTAAATCATATTTTATTCATAAACGGGTTTGGCGGCTGCATGGATTGGACATTATGCCTATGCACAGCCCCTTCTCATAAACAAAGTTCAAAGTTCATTCCATGCACCCGCCAAATCCCCTGTTTAGGAATGAAAAACTCATCCTTCCAGTGATGAGTTCCACATGTGTATTACGTTTAAGGCTTTCTCACTCATATTTCCATCCTCACAATCTTGCATTTTTACTGGGTTAAAGTCCAGTAGCCATTTTGTTAGACCATCTTTGGATACTGTCTACTTCACTTATGCAATGTATTGCAGTTCTCATCAGTCCTGGTTATTTTCACTAGTTGAACGACGCCAACCAACAGTGATAATAACGAGCTGACACTTCCTCTCTTAGAGCGTTCGTGTGTTAGGAAGGAACTATCAGGGGAAAGCGACAAGCCATTACGACTATATAGCACTTGGGAGGGATCAGGTTAAGGGTTGGGGATGGGACGGGGGGAAGGAATGGTGCCCAACCACTTGGTGGACGGTCGGGGATTGAACACCGACCTGCATGAAGCGTGTGTGTTAGGAAGAGACTGGTCCCTAGCACCGACCCTTGTGGTGCGCCACTCACCACCTCCCTCCAGTCTTACTATGCATGCCTTTTTCCTGAAAGGATATCCTTCAACTTAGCATTTTTCCCAATACACCAGCTTGCTTTACTTGCATAAGTGAACAACAGTATTAAATGCTTTCTGGCAATCCAGGAAAATGCAGCCTGCCTCCCCCCCCCTCCCTCCTGTTTATTGCTGATATTGTTGGAAAAGTCTACAAATATAGTCAGGCACGATTTAATTTTTGAGACAAAATTCACACGTTCTAAACATTGTACGAGCCTTCTTCTAATCTCGAGATGATTTCGGGGCTTAGCGTCCCCGCGGCCCGGTCCTTGACCAGGCCTCCTTTTTGTTACACACCCCCAGGAAGCAGCTCGTAGCAGCTGTCTAACTCCCAGGTGCCTATTTACTACAAAGTGGACAGGGGCTTCAGGGTGAAAGAAACTCTGCCCATTTGTTTCCGCCTAGTCCGGGAATCGAACCCGGGTCACAGGATTACGAGTCGTAGCAACTGTCTAGCTCTATAACTATATAACTGTCTAACTCGCGATCGAGATATAACATTGTAACCATGTGCACCATAGTACAGACATTGACGTGCTAAGCTGTAAGATAGTAGAACTTTGTACTATTCACTGTATAGAGTCCAAGAAAATAAGCTAAAAACAAACTTAAATATTCCTAGGCCTAGTATAGTACACATATGTACTATTAGGCCTCAGATAGCGTGAATTAGGCCTAGAAAGGCTAGTTTATCTTTGTAACATAAGTAAAAAACTATTTTCCGTTTTGTCCAAATTCAATAGTATTGATTTGTACTTTCTAATTGCGTTGTACGTCGGTATATCTACTATGGTCTGGGCCTGACAGCTGAGTGGGCAGCGCTTCGTATTCGTAGTCATAAGGTTCCCGCTTCGATTTCCAGTGGAGTCGGAAACAAATGGGGGAGAGTTTCTTTCACTCTGATGCCTCTGTTCAGCTAGCAGTAAATAGGTACCTGGGAGTTAGACAGCTGCTACGGGCTGCTTCCTGGGGATGTGTAACAAAAAAGGAGGCCTAGTGGTCGAGGACCGGGCCGCGGGGACGCTAAGCCCCGAAACCATCTCAAGATAACCTGGAGAAGATGGCCCTCATCCTGCCTATCAGTACTACCAGAACAGGAGGCCGGGCTGTATATTATAGTTTAGGGGTTGGTAACTGTGTTCCCATACTGCTTCTCTCATGCTCTATGAGTTCCTGTGTGTTGATTCCTCTCATGTTTACCTGAGCTCCTTGTGTTGTTCTGAGCTCTTGTGTTGTTCTGAGCTCCTTGTGTTGTTCTGAGCTCTTGTGTTGTTCTGAGCTCTTGTGTTGTTCTGAGCTCCTTGTGTTGTTCTGAGCTCTTGCGTTGTTCTGAGCTCCTTGTGTTGTTCTGAGCTCTTGTGTTGTTCTGAGCTCCTTGTGTTGTTCTGAGCTCTTGTGTTGTTCTGAGCTCTTGTGTTGTTCTGAGCTCCTTGTGTTGTTCTGAGCTCTTGTGTTGTTCTGAGCTCTTGTGTTGTTCTGAGCTCCTTGTGTTGTTCTGAGCTCCTTGTGTTGTTCTGAGCTCCTTGTGTCGTTCTGAGCTCTTGTGTTGTTGTGAGCTCCTTGTGTTGTTCTGAGCTCTTGTGTTGTTCTGAGCTCTTGTGTTGTTGTGAGCTCCTTGTGTTGTTGTGAGCTCTTGTGTTGTTCTGAGCTCTTGTGTTGTTCTGAGCTCTTGTGTTGTTCTGAGCTCTTGTGTTGTTGTGAGCTCCTTGTGTTGTTCTGAGCTCTTGTGTTGTTCTGAGCTCTTGTGTTGTTCTGAGCTCTTGTGTTGTTCTGAGCTCTTGTGTTGTTGTGAGCTCTTGTGTTGTTCTGAGCTCTTGTGTTGTTCTGAGCTCCTTGTGTTGTTCTGAGCTCTTGTGTTGTTCTGAGCTCCTTGTGTTGTTCTGAGCTCTTGTGTTGTTCTGAGCTCTTGTGTTGTTCTGAGCTCTTGTGTTGTTCTGAGCTCTTGTGTTGTTCTGAGCTCTTGTGTTGTTCTGAGCTCTTGTGTTGTTCTGAGCTCCTTGTGTTGTTCTGAGCTCCTTGTGTTGTTGTGAGCTCCTTGTGTTGTTCTGAGCTCCTTGTGTTGTTCTGAGCTCCTTGTGTTGTTGTGAGCTCCTTGTGTTGTTCTGAGCTCTTGTGTTGTTCTGAGCTCTTGTGTTGTTGTGAGCTTTTGTGTTGTTCTGAGCTCTTGTGTTGTTCTGAGCTCTTGTGTTGTTCTGAGCTCTTGTGTTGTTGTGAGCTCCTTGTGTTGTTCTGAGCTCTTGTGTTGTTGTGAGCTCCTTGTGTTGTTCTGAGCTCTTGTGTTGTTGTGAGCTCCTTGTGTTGTTGTGAGCTCTTGTGTTGTTCTGAGCTCTTGTGTTGTTCTGAGCTCTTGTGTTGTTCTGAGCTCTTGTGTTGTTCTGAGCTCTTGTGTTGTTGTGAGCTCCTTGTGTTGTTCTGAGCTCTTGTGTTGTTCTGAGCTCTTGTGTTGTTCTGAGCTCTTGTGTTGTTCTGAGCTCTTGTGTTGTTCTGAGCTCTTGTGTTGTTCTGAGCTCTTGTGTTGTTCTGAGCTCCTTGTGTTGTTCTGAGCTCCTTGTGTTGTTGTGAGCTCCTTGTGTTGTTCTGAGCTCCTTGTGTTGTTGTGAGCTCCTTGTGTTGTTGTGAGCTCCTTGTGTTGTTCTGAGCTCTTGTGTTGTTGTGAGCTCCTTGTGTTGTTCTGAGCTCTTGTGTTGTTCTGAGCTCTTGTGTTGTTCTGAGCTCTTGTGTTGTTCTGAGCTCTTGTGTTGTTCTGAGCTCTTGTGTTGTTCTGAGCTCTTGTGTTGTTCTGAGCTCCTTGTGTTGTTCTGAGCTCCTTGTGTTGTTGTGAGCTCCTTGTGTTGTTCTGAGCTCCTTGTGTTGTTCTGAGCTCCTTGTGTTGTTGTGAGCTCCTTGTGTTGTTCTGAGCTCTTGTGTTGTTCTGAGCTCTTGTGTTGTTGTGAGCTTTTGTGTTGTTCTGAGCTCTTGTGTTGTTCTGAGCTCTTGTGTTGTTCTGAGCTCTTGTGTTGTTGTGAGCTCTTGTGTTGTTGTGAGCTCCTTGTGTTGTTCTGAGCTCTTGTGTTGTTGTGAGCTCCTTGTGTTGTTCTGAGCTCTTGTGTTGTTCTGAGCTCCTTGTGTTGTTCTGAGCTCTTGTGTTGTTGTGAGCTCCTTGTGTTGTTCTGAGCTCTTGTGTTGTTGTGAGCTCTGTGTTGTTCTGAGCTCTTGTGTTGTTCTGAGCTCCTTGTGTTGTTCTGAGCTCTTGTGTTGTTCTGAGCTCCTTGTGTTGTTCTGAGCTCTTGTGTTGTTCTGAGCTCCTTGTGTTGTTCTGAGCTCTTGTGTTGTTCTGAGCTCTTGTGTTGTTCTGAGCTCTTGTGTTGTTGTGAGCTCCTTGTGTTGTTCTGAGCTCTTGTGTTGTTGTGAGCTCCTTGTGTTGTTCTGAGCTCTTGTGTTGTTGTGAGCTCTTGTGTTGTTCTGAGCTCTTGTGTTGTTCTGAGCTCTTGTGTTGTTCTGAGCTCTTGTGTTGTTGTGAGCTCTTGTGTTGTTGTGAGCTCCTTGTGTTGTTCTGAGCTCTTGTGTTGTTGTGAGCTCCTTGTGTTGTTCTGAGCTCTTGTGTTGTTCTGAGCTCCTTGTGTTGTTCTGAGCTCCTTGTGTTGTTCTGAGCTCTTGTGTTGTTCTGAGCTCTTGTGTTGTTCTGAGCTCCTTGTGTTGTTCTGAGCTCTTGTGTTGTTCTGAGCTCCTTGTGTTGTTCTGAGCTCTTGTGTTGTTCTGAGCTCCTTGTGTTGTTCTGAGCTCTTGTGTTGTTCTGAGCTCCTTGTGTTTTGGTTCTCATCTGTGCTTGCAATTGCTGTCAAACCATGAGCAAAATATTTTCCTCTTAGTACCTTCATCTCTTCGTCTCTTAGGGACGGTGTCAATTTTCCTTCGGCTTTTAACATTTGCTCGTTATAAAGTCCTCATGTTTCGTGTTGTTTTAATCCGAGTTCTATTTCCATGGCCTTCTCTCTGACCTTTTGGTTCCCACCTTTATGGGAGATTAGTTTTCNGACCAGTACACTACCACACGACCCAGTACTCTACAACACGACCAGTACACTACCACACGACTCAGTACACTACCACACGACCAGTACACTACCACACGACCCAGCACACTACAACACGACCAGTACACTACCACACGACCCAGTACACTACCACACGACCCAGTACACTACCACACGACCGAGTACACTACCACACGACCCAGTACACTACCACACGACCCAGTACACTACAACACGACCAGTACACTACCACACGACCAGTACACTACAACACGACCAGTACACTACCACACGACCCACTACACTACCACACGACCAGTACACTACCACACGACCAGTACACTACCACACGACCCAGTACACTACCACACGACCCAGTACACTACCACACGACCCACTACACTACCACACGACCCAGTACACTACAACACGACCCACTACACTACCACACGACCCAGTACACTACCACACGACCCACTACACTACCACACGACCCACTACACTACCACACCACTACACTACCACACGACCCAGTACACTACAACACGACCCACTACACTACCACACGACCCAGTACACTACCACACGACCCACTACACTACCACACGACCAGTACACTCCCACACGACCCAGTACACTACCACACGACCAGTACACTACCACACGGCCAGTACACTACCACACGACCCAGTACACTACCACACGACCCAGTACACTACCACACGACCACTACACTACCACACGACCCACTACACTACCACACGACCCAGTACACTACCACACGACCCAGTACACTACCACACGACCCACTACACTACCACACGACCCAGTACAATACCACACGACCCACTACACTACCACACGCCCACTACACTACCACACGACCAGTACACTACCACACGACCCACTACACTACCGCACGACCCACTACACTACCACACGACCAGTACACTACCACACGACCCAGTACACTACCACACGACCCACTACACTACCACACGACCAGTACACTACCACACGACCCAGTACACTACCACACGACCCAGTACACTACCACACGACCCACTACACTACCACACGACCCAGTACACTACAACACGACCCAGTACACTACCACACGACCCACTACACTACCACACGACCCAGTACACTACCACACGACCCAGTACACTACCACACGACCCAGTACACTACAACACGACCCACTACACTACCACACGACCCACTACACTACCACACGACCCAGTACACTACCACACGACCAGTACACTACCACACGACCCAGTACACTACCACACGACCCAGTACACTACAACACGACCCACTACACTACCACACGACCCACTACACTACCACACGACCCAGTACACTACCACACGACCCAGTACACTACCACACGACCAGTACACTACCACACGACCCACTACACTACCACACGACCCACTACACTACCACACGACCAGTACACTACCACACGACCCACTACACTACCACACGACCCAGTACACTACCACACGACCACTACACAACCACACGACCCACTACACTACCACACGACCAGTACACTACCACACGACCCAGTACACTACCACACGACCCACTACACAACCACACGACCCACTACACTACCACACGACCAGTACACTACCACACGACCCAGTACACTACCACACGACCAGTACACTACCACACGACCCACTACACTACCACACGACCCACTACACTACCACACGACCCACTACACTACCACACGACCCAGTACACAACCACACGACCCACTACACTACCACACGACCCAGTACACAACCACACGACCCAGTACACTACCACACGACCAGTACACTACCACACGACCCAGTACACTACCACACGACCCAGTACACTACCACACGACCACTACACTACCACACGACCAGTACACTACCACACGACCCAGTACACTACCACACGACCCAGTACACTACCACACGACCCAGTACACTACCACACGACCCAGTACACTACCACACGACCCAGTACACTACCACACGACCCAGTACACTACCACACGACCCAGTACACTACCACACGACCAGTACACTACCACACGACCCAGTACACTACCACACGACCCAGTACACTACCACACGACCCACTACACTACCACACGACCCAGTACACTACCACACGACCCAGTACACTACCACACGACCCAGTACACTACCACACGACCCAGTACACTACCACACGACCAGTACACTACCACACGACCCAGTACACTACCACACGACCCAGTACACTACCACACGACCCAGTACACTACCACACGACCCAGTACACAACCACACGACCCACTACACTACCACACGACCCAGTACACTACCACACGACCAGTACACTACCACACGACCCAGTACACTACCACACGACCAGTACACTACCACACGACCACTACACTACCACACGACCCAGTACACAACCACACGACCCACTACACTACCACACGACCCAGTACACTACCAAACGACCCAGTACACAACCACACGACCCAGTACACTACCACACGACCCAGTACACTACCACACGACCAGTACACAACCACACGACCCACTACACTACCACACGACCCAGTACACTACCACACGACCCAGTACACTACCACACGACCCAGTACACAACACGACCAGTACACTACCACACGACCCACTACACTACCACACGACCCACTACACTACCACACGACCCAGTACACTACCACACGACCCACTACACTACCACACGACCCACTACACTACCACACGACCCACTACACTACCACACGACCAGTACACTACCACACGACCCACTACACTACAACACGACCAGTACACTACCACACGACCCACTACACTACCACACGACCAGTACACTACCACACGACCCACTACACAACCACACGACCCACTACACTACCACACGACCCACTACACTACCACACGACCCACTACACTACCACACGACCAGTACACTACCACACGACCCACTACACTACCACACGACCAGTACACTACCACACGACCCACTACACTACAACACGACCAGTACACTACCACACGACCCACTACACTACCACACGACCAGTACACTACCACACGACCCACTACACTACAACACGACCAGTACACTACCACACGACCCACTACACTACCACACGACCAGTACACTACCACACGACCAGTACACTACCACACGACCCACTACACTACAACACGACCAGTACACTACCACACGACCCACTACACTACCACACGACCCACTACACTACCACACGACCCAGTACACTACCACACGACCCAGTACACTACCACACGACCCAGTACACTACCACACGACCAGTACACTACCACACGACCCAGTACACTACCACACGACCAGTACACTACCACACGACCAGTACACTACCACACGACCCAGTACACTACCACACGACCCACTACACTACCACACGACCCAGTACACTACCACACGACCAGTACACTACCACACGACCCACTACACTACCACACGACCCAGTACACTACCACACGACCCAGTACACTACCACACGACCAGTACACTACCACACGACCCAGTACACTACCACACGACCAGTACACTACCACACGACCCAGTACACTACAACACGACCAGTACACTACCACACGACCCAGTACACTACCACACGACCAGTACACTACCACACGACCCAGTACACTACAACACGACCAGTACACTACCACACGACCCAGTACACTACCACACGACCCAGTACACTACCACACGACCCAGTACACAACACTACCAGTACACTACCACACGACCCAGTACACTACCACACGACCAGTACACTACCACACGATCCAGTACACTACCACACGACCAGTACACTACCACACGACCCAGTACACTACAGCACGACCAGTACACTACCACACGACCCAGTACACTACAACACGACCAGTACACTACCACACGACCCAGTACACTACCACACGACCAGTACACTACCACACGACCCAGTAATTACCTAAGTGTATTTACAGGATGAGAGCTACGCTCGTGGTGTCCCGTCTTCCCAGCACTCTTTGTCATATAACGTTTTGAAACTACTGACGGTCTTGGCCTCCACCACCTTCTCACCTAACTTGTTCCAACCGTCTACCACTCTGTTTGCGAAAGTGAATTTTCTTATATTTCTTCGACATCTGTGTTTAGCTAGTTTATATCTATGACCTCTTGTTCTTAAAGTTCCAGGTCTCAGGAAATCTTCCCTATCGATTTTATCAATTCCGGTTACTATTTTGTATGTAGTGATCATATCACCTCTTTTTCTTCTGTCTTCTATTTTTGGCATATTTAATGCCTCTAACCTCACCTCGTAGCTCTTGCCCTTCAGTTCTGGGAGTCACTTAGTAGCATGTCTTTGCACCTTTTCCAGTTTGTTGATGTGCTTCTTAAGATATGGGCACCACACAACCGCTGCATATTCTAGCTTTGGCCTAACAAAAGTCGTGAACAATTTCTTTAGTTTATCGCCATCCATGTATTTAAAAGCAATTCTGAAGTTAGAAAGCGTGGCATAGGCTCCTCGCACAATATTCTTTATGTGGTCCTCAGGTGATAGTTTTCTATCTAGAACCACCCCTAGATCTCTTTCTTTATCAGAATTCTTTAAAGATTTCTCACATAATATATAGGTTGTGTGGGGTCTGTGTTCTCCTATTCCACATTCCATAACATGGCATTTATTAACATTAAATTCCATTTGCCAAGTGACGCTCCATGTACTTATTTTGTCCAGGTCATCTTGAAGGGCATGACAATCATCTAAGTTTCTTATCCTTCCTATTATCTTAGCATTATCAGCAAACATGTTCATATAATTCTGTATACCAACTGGTAGATCATTTATGTAGACAATAAACATCACTGGTGCAAGAACTGTACACTACTGTACAGTACACTACTACACTACCACACGACCCAGTACACTACTACACTACCACACGACCCAGTACACTACTGTACAGTACACTACTACACTACCACACGACCCAGTACACTACTGTACAGTACACTACTACACTACCACACGACCCAGTACACTACTGTACAGTACACTACTACACTACCACACGACCCAGTACACTACTACACTACCACACGACCCAGTACACTACTGTACAGTACACTACTACACTACCACACGACCCAGTACACTACTGTACAGTACACTACTACACTACCACACGACCCAGTACACTACTGTACAGTACACTACTACACTACCACACGACCCAGTACACTACTACACGACCCAGTACACTACTGTACAGTACACTACTACACTACCACACGACCCAGTACACTACTACACTACCACACGACCCAGTACACTACTACACTACCACACGACCCAGTACACTACTACACTACCACACGACCCAGTACACTACTGTACAGTACACTACTACACTACCACACGACCCAGTACACTACTACACTACCACACGACCCAGTACACTACCACACGACCCAGTACACTACCACACGACCAGTACACTACCACACGACCCAGTACACTACCACACGACCCACTACACTACCACACGACCCAGTACACTACCACACGACCCACTACACTACCACACGACCCACTACACTACCACACGACCCACTACACTACCACACGACCCACTACACTACCATACGACCACTACACTACCACACGACCAGTACACTACAACACGACCCACTACACTACCACACGACCCAGTACACTACCACACGACCCAGTACACTACAACACGACCAGTACACTATCACACGACCCAGTACACTACCACACGACCAGTACACTACCACACGACAGTACACTACAACACGACCCACTACACTACAACACGACCCAGTACACTACCACACGACCAGTACACTATCACACGACCCAGTACACTACCACACGACCAGTACACTACCACACGACCAGTACACTACCACACGACCCACTACACTACAACACGACCAGTACACTACCACACGACCAGTACACTACCACACGACCAGTACACTACCACACGACCAGTACACTACCACACGACCCAGTACACTACCACACGACCAGTACACTACAACACGACCAGTACACTACCACACGACCAGTACACTACCACACGACCAGTACACTACCACACGACCAGTACACTACCACACGACCCAGTACACTACAACACGACCAGTACACTATCACACGACCCACTACACTACCACACGACCAGTACACTACCACACGACCCACTACACTACCACACGACCCACTACACTACCACACGACCAGTACACTACCACACGACCCAGTACACTACAACACGACCAGTACACTACCACACGACCCAGTACACTACCACACGACCAGTACACTACCACACGACCCAGTACACTACAACACGACCAGTACACTACCACACGACCCAGTACACTACCACACGACCAGTGTACACTACCACACGACCAGTACACTACCACACGACCCAGTACACTACAACACGACCAGTACACTACCACACGACCCAGTACACTACCACACGACCAGTACACTACCACACGACCCAGTACACTACAACACGACCAGTACACTACCACACGACCCAGTACACTACCACACGACCAGTACACTACCACACGACCCAGTACACTACAACACGACCAGTACACTACCACACGACCCAGTACACTACCACACGACCAGTACACTACCACACGACCCAGTACACTACAACACGACCAGTACACTACCACACGACCCAGTACACTACCACACGACCCAGTACACTACCACACGACCCAGTACACTACATCACGACCAGTATACTACCACACGACCCAGTACACTACCACACGACCAGTACACTACCACACGACCCAGTACACTACAACACGACCAGTACACTACCACACGACCCAGTACACTACCACACGACCCAGTACACTACCACACGACCAGTAATTACCTAAGTGTATTTACAGGATGAGAGCTACGCTCGTGGTGTCCCGTCTTCCCAGCACTCTTTGTCATATAACGCTTTGAAACTACTGACGGTCTTGGCCTCCACCACCTTCTCCCCTAACTTGTTCCAACCGTCTACCACTCTGTTTGCGAAAGTGAATTTTCTTATATTTCTTCGGCATCTGTGTTTAGCTAGTTTATATCTATGACCTCTTGTTCTTGAAGTTCCTGGTCTCAGGAAATCTTCCCTATCGATTTTATCAATTCCTGTTACTATTTTGTACGTAGTGATCATATCACCTCTTTTTCTTCTGTCTTCTATTTTTGGCATATTTAATGCCTCTAACCTCTCCTCGTTGCTCTTGCCCTTCAGTTCTGGGAGTCACTTAGTAGCATGTCTTTGCACCTTTTCCAGTTTGTTCATGTGCTTCTTAAGATATGGGCACCACACAACCGCTGCATATTCTAGCTTTGGCCTAACAAAAGTCGTGAACAATTTCTTTAGTATATCGCCATCCATGTATTTAAAAGCAATTCTGAAGTTAGAAAGCGTGGCATAGGCTCCTCGCACAATATTCTTTATGTGGTCCTCAGGTGATAGTTTTCTATCTAGAACCACCCCTAGATCTCTTTCTTTATCAGAATTCTTTAAAGATTTCTCACATAATATATAGGTTGTGTGGGGTCTGTGTTCTCCTATTCCACATTCCATAACATGGCATTTATTAACATTAAATTCCATTTGCCAAGTGACGCTCCATGTACTTATTTTGTCCAGGTCATCTTGAAGGGCATGACAATCATCTAAGTTTCTTATCCTTCCTATTATCTTAGCATTATCAGCAAACATGTTCATATAATTCTGTATACCAACTGGTAGATCATTTATGTAGACAATAAACATCACTGGTGCAAGAACTGTACACTACTGTACAGTACACTACTACACTACCACACGACCCAGTACACTACTACACTACCACACGACCCAGTACACTACTGTACAGTACACTACTACACTACCACACGACCCAGTACACTACTGTACAGTACACTACTACACTACCACACGACCCAGTACACTACTGTACAGTACACTACTACACTACCACACGACCCAGTACACTACTGTACAGTACACTACTACACTACCACACGACCCAGTACACTACTGTACAGTACACTACTACACTACCACACGACCCAGTACACTACTGTACAGTACACTACTACACTACCACACGACCCAGTACACTACTGTACAGTACACTACTACACTACCACACGACCCAGTACACTACTACACTACCACACGACCCAGTACACTACTACACTACCACACGACCCAGTACACTACTACACGACCCAGTACACTACTACACTACCACACGACCCAGTACACTACTGTACAGTACACTACTACACTACCACACGACCCAGTACACTACTGTACAGTACACTACTACACTACCACACGACCCAGTACACTACTACACTACCACACGACCCAGTACACTACTGTACAGTACACTACTACACTACCACACGACCCAGTACACTACTGTACAGTACACTACTACACTACCACACGACCCAGTACACTACTACACTACCACACGACCCAGTACACTACTGTACAGTACACTACTACACTACCACACGACCCAGTACACTACTACACTACCACACGACCCAGTACACTACTGTACAGTACACTACTACACTACCACACGACCCAGTACACTACTGTACAGTACACTACTACACTACCACACGACCCAGTACACTACTGTACAGTACACTACTACACTACCACACGACCCAGTACACTACTACACTACCACACGACCCAGTACACTACTGTACAGTACACTACTACACTACCACACGACCCAGTACACTACTGTACAGTACACTACTACACTACCACACGACCCAGTACACTACTGTACAGTACACTACTACACTACCACACGACCCAGTACACTACTGTACAGTACACTACTACACTACCACACGACCCAGTACACTACTACACTACCACACGACCCAGTACACTACTGTACAGTACACTACTACACTACCACACGACCCAGTACACTACTACACTACCACACGACCCAGTACACTACCACACGACCCAGTACACTACTACACTACCACACGACCCAGTACACTACTACACTACCACACGACCCAGTACACTACCACACGACCCAGTACACTACTACACTACCACACGACCCAGTACACTACTACACTACCACACGACCCAGTACACTACTGTACAGTACACTACTACACTACCACACGACCCAGTACACTACTACACTACCACACGACCCAGTACACTACTGTACAGTACACTACTACACTACCACACGACCCAGTACACTACTGTACAGTACACTACTACACTACCACACGACCCAGTACACTACTACACTACCACACGACCAGTACACTACCACACGACCCAGTACACTACTACACTACCACACGACCAGTACACTACCACACGACCCAGTACACTACCACACGACCCAGTACACTACCACACGACCCAGTACACTACCACACGACCCAGTACACTACCACACGACCCAGTACACTACCACACGACCCAGTACACTACCACACGACCAGTACACTACCACACGACCCAGTACACTACTACACTACCACACGACCCAGTACACTACTACACTACCACACGACCCAGTACACTACTACACGACCCAGTACACTACTACACTACCACACGACCCAGTACACTACTGTACAGTACACTACTACACTACCACACGACCCAGTACACTACTGTACAGTACACTACTACACTACCACACGACCCAGTACACTACTACACTACCACACGACCCAGTACACTACTGTACAGTACACTACTACACTACCACACGACCCAGTACACTACTGTACAGTACACTACTACACTACCACACGACCCAGTACACTACTACACTACCACACGACCCAGTACACTACTGTACAGTACACTACTACACTACCACACGACCCAGTACACTACTACACTACCACACGACCCAGTACACTACTGTACAGTACACTACTACACTACCACACGACCCAGTACACTACTGTACAGTACACTACTACACTACCACACGACCCAGTACACTACTGTACAGTACACTACTACACTACCACACGACCCAGTACACTACTACACTACCACACGACCCAGTACACTACTGTACAGTACACTACTACACTACCACACGACCCAGTACACTACTGTACAGTACACTACTACACTACCACACGACCCAGTACACTACTGTACAGTACACTACTACACTACCACACGACCCAGTACACTACTGTACAGTACACTACTACACTACCACACGACCCAGTACACTACTACACTACCACACGACCCAGTACACTACTGTACAGTACACTACTACACTACCACACGACCCAGTACACTACTACACTACCACACGACCCAGTACACTACCACACGACCCAGTACACTACTACACTACCACACGACCCAGTACACTACTACACTACCACACGACCCAGTACACTACCACACGACCCAGTACACTACTACACTACCACACGACCCAGTACACTACTACACTACCACACGACCCAGTACACTACTGTACAGTACACTACTACACTACCACACGACCCAGTACACTACTACACTACCACACGACCCAGTACACTACTGTACAGTACACTACTACACTACCACACGACCCAGTACACTACTGTACAGTACACTACTACACTACCACACGACCCAGTACACTACTACACTACCACACGACCAGTACACTACCACACGACCCAGTACACTACTACACTACCACACGACCAGTACACTACCACACGACCCAGTACACTACCACACGACCCAGTACACTACCACACGACCCAGTACACTACCACACGACCCAGTACACTACCACACGACCCAGTACACTACCACACGACCCAGTACACTACCACACGACCAGTACACTACCACACGACCCAGTACACTACTACACTACCACACGACCAGTACACTACCACACGACCCAGTACACTACTACACTACCACACGACCCAGTACACCACTACACTACCACACGACCCAGTACACTACCACACGACCCAGTACACCACTACACTACCACACGACCCAGTACACCACTACACTACCACACGACCCAGTACACTACCACACGACCCAGTACACCACTACACTACCACACGACCCAGTACACTACCACACGACCCAGTACACTACCAACCACACAATCACCCCCACACACCCATCACACCACAACAAAAACATACAATTAACACACCCACAAAATTGAATACCAAACATTCTTCCAGTATTTGTGGTTTGGGAGTTGGGGGGGGGTATTGGGGGCGGGAGGGGGGGGGTGTATTTGGGGGGAGGGGGCGGCAGCGGCTGAGAACGACGCCAAACTGGGGGGATCGAACGTGTAGTTGTTCGGGGGACGAGTTGGTGGGGGAGAGGTTATGGTGGTGGGCGGCCTGGTGGGGGACGGGGCGAGGAGCTGGGTGGTGGGGGGGGGGGCCAGGAGCTGGGTGGTGGCGGGTGAAGGGGGTCGGAGGAGGCGACGGTGGCTTAGTTGGGCGTCGGTGTGTCTAACTTCTGGAGGAGGCTGAGGAGAAGGCAAGACAGGGCCTGGTTCTTATATGGGGGACAGGAGGTGAAATGGGAGGGGTTTACGGGTTATTCATGCCCGTGCCACCTCTTGGGTTGCTTAGGCTTTATCAATCAATCAAATGGGAGGGACAGGAGAGGTGGGAGAGGCAGGAATAGGGGACGCATATGACAGGTGAGGATCGGGAGTAAGGCATACTTTGCTTGTCTAAGTGGCGCCCCTAAGTCGCATTCGTGAATTTTAACGTATTGTGTATTCCGTATCGGCGCCCGTCCTCAAAAACAATGGGGATATATGTGTTGAATAATAAACACCACATGGTTTGAGTTAGGAAAATACTATTTGTTAAATATTGATACTGTTCTTAAAAGATTTTCCCATTTTGCACCCGCAAGATAACGTATGATTTTAAGGGTTCACAAACGTTAATCTTCTTGTTTGAGGAGCTGTTCACTTGAGACAGTTAAGCAAGTCCCAGCTGTGTCTGGGTACAAGTGACAGGATGAACAACCCAGCGGGTTTTCTTCCTATTGGGGAGTGTTGTACATGCTGCTATGGCGGTGTGTCCACTCACAGGATGAGTGGCGCTGCCCAATACTGTCACTATGGCGGTGTGTCCACTCACAGGATGAGTGGCGCTGCCCAATACTGTCACTATGGCGGTGTGTCCACTCACAGGATGAGTGGCGCTGCCCAATACTGTCACTATGGCGGTGTTTCCACTCACAGGATGAATGGTGCTGCCCAATACTGTCACTATGGCGGTGTGTCCACTCACAGGATGAATGGTGCTGCCCAATACTGTCACTATGGCGGTGTGTTCACTCACAGGATGAGTGGCGCTGCCCAATACTGTCACTATGGCGGTGTGTCCACTCACAGGATGAATGGCGCTGCCCAATACTGTCACTATGGCGGTGTGTCCACTCACAGGATGAGTGGCGCTGCCCAATACTGTCACTATGGCGGTGTGTCCACTCACAGGATGAGTGGCGCTGCCCAATAAACTCGCCCCTCGGGGCAAAATTAAACAAAAATGGGGAAATGATCGTTCATCCAGTCACCAACCGACACGTTCTCAGACTATAATCGTTCCTTCCGGGTTTATCCGTTCCGACAAAAGCCTTACGTGTATGAATACACTCTGGCTTCCTGTCCCCCGACACAATGAATTATAATTATTATTATTTCATTCAGCGGCGACTGCAAAGACTCATTCATCAACATTAACATAATGTTCATTCAAAATACGAATTTTCTCAAACATAATTAATGATGTTTTATATGAGCATATTGTACATATTTAGGTGTAGGTTAGGTTAGGTGTTTTTGTTTTGTTGGCAAATATTTACATTTGTAGCATGTGGGCAACCTGTCCTGAGGCCAGGCTCAGGACAGGTTGATAGAGGGTCATGGAATCACTTTTGGGTCTTTGTTTGGAGGACGGGCTGAATATTTACAGCTTTGCGATTCAAAGAGAGGTCGTCAGCGAAGCACTCTTCGAGAAATGTTAAATGTGTAAATCATATTTTATTCAAAAACGGGGTTTGGCGGCTGCATGGATTGGACATTATGCCTATGCACAGCCCCTTCTCATAAACAAAGTTCAAAGTTCATTCCATGCACCCGCCAAATCCCCTGTTTAGGAATGAAAAACTCATCCTTCCAGTGATGAGTTCCACATGTGTATTACGTTTAAGGCTTTCTCACTCATATTTCCACCCTCACAATCTTGCATTTTTTCTGGGTTAAAGTCCAGTAGCCATTTTGTTAGACCATCTTTGGATACTGTCTAGTTCACTTATGCAATGTATTGCAGTTCTCATCTCCTGGTTATTTTCACTAGTTGAACGACGCCAACCAACAGTGATAATAACGAGCTGACACTTCCTCTCTTAGAGCGTTCGTGTGTTAGGAAGGAACTATCAGGGGAAAGCGACAAGCCATTACGACTATATAGCACTTGGGAGGGATCAGGATAAGGGTTGGGGATGGGACGGGGGGAAGGAATGGTGCCCAACCACTTGGTGGACGGTCGGGGATTGAACACCGACCTGCATGAAGCGTGTGTGTTAGGAAGAGACTGGTCCCTAGCACCGACCCTTGTGGTGCGCCACTCACCACCTCCCTCCAGTCTTACTATGCATGCCTTTTTCCTGAAAGGATATCCTTCAACTTAGCATTTTTCCCAATACACCAGCTTGCTTTACTTGCATAAGTGAACAACAGTATTAAATGCTTTCTGGCAATCCAGGAAAATGCAGCCTGCCTACCCCCCCCCCCCTCTCCTGTTTATTGCTGATATTGTTGGAAAAGTCTACAAATATAGTCAGGCACGATTTAATTTTTGAGACAAAATTCACACGTTCTAAACATTGTACGAGCCTTCTTCTAATCTCGAGATGATTTCGGGGCTTAGCGTCCCCGCGGCCCGGTCCTTGACCAGGCCTCCTTTTTGTTACACACTCCCAGGAAGCAGCTCGTAGCAGCTGTCTAACTCCCAGGTGCCTATTTACTACTAAGTGGACAGGGGCTTCAGAGTGAAAGAAACTCTGCCCATTTGTTTCCGTCTAGTCCGGGAATCGAACCCGGGTCACAGGATTACGAGTCGTAGCAACTGTCTAGCTCTATAACTATATAACTGTCTAACTCGCGATCGAGATATAACATTGTAACCATGTGCACCATAGTACAGACATTGACGTGCTAAGCTGTAAGATAGTAGAACTTTGTACTATTCACTGTATAGTGAATAAAGAGTCCAAGAAAATAAGCTAAAAACAAACTTAAATATTCCTAGGCGTAGTATAGTACACATATGTACTATTAGGCCTCAGATAGCGTGAATTAGGCCTAGAAAGGCTAGTTTATCTTTGTAACATAAGTAAAAAACTATTTTCCGTTTTGTCCAAATTCAATAGTATTGATTTGTACTTTCTAATTGCGTTGTACGTCGGTATATCTACTATGGTCTGGGCCTGACAGCTGAGTGGACAGCGCTTCGTATTCGTAGTCATAAGGTTCCCGCTTCGATTTCCAGTGGAGTCGGAAACAAATGGGGGAGAGTTTCTTTCACTCTGATGCCTCTGTTCAGCTAGCAGTAAATAGGTACCTGGGAGTTAGACAGCTGCTGCGGGCTGCTTCCTGGGGATGTGTAACAAAAAAGGAGGCCTAGTGGTCGAGGACCGGGCCGCGGGGACGCTAAGCCCCGAAATCATCTCAAGATAACCTCGAGAAGATGGCCCTCATCCTGCCTATCAGTACTACCAGAACAGGAGGCCGGGCTGTATATTATAGTTTAGGGGTTGGTAACTGTGTTCCCATACTGCTTCTCTCATGCTCTATGAGTTCCTGTGTGTTGATTCCTCTCATGTTTACCTGAGCTCCTTGTGTTGTTCTGAGCTCCTTGTGTTTTTGTTTCTCATCTGTGCTTGCAATTGCTGTCAAACCATGAGCAAAATATTTTCCTCTTAGTACCTTCATCTCTTCGTCTCTTAGGGACGGTGTCAATTTTCCTTCGGCTTTTAACATTTGCTCGTTATAAAGTCCATCATGTTTCGTGTTGTTTTAATCCGAGTTCTATTTCCATGGCCTTCTCTCTGACCTTTTGGTTCCCACCTTTATGGGAGACTAGTTTTCCTCTCCTCTTTTCTATTTCTCTTGCCACAACCTTCATACTAACTACATGATCAAAGAACAATATCAGGGGGTTGAGCTCTGGCTCTTTGGTCCCGCCTCTCAATCGTCAATCAACTGATGTACAGATTCCTGAGCCTACTGGGCTCTGTCATATCTACATTTAAAACTGTGTATGGAGTCAGCCTCCACCACATCACTGCCTAATGCATTCCATTTACTAACTACTCTGACACTGAAAAAAGTTCTTTCTAAAGTCTCTGTGGCTCATTTGGGTACTCAGCTTCCACCTGTGTCCCCTTGTGCGTGTGCCACCCGTGTTAAATAATCCATCCTTGTCACACAATGTAATTACCTAAGTGTAGTTACAGGATGAGAGCTATGCTCGTGGTGTCCCGTCTTCCCAGCACTCTTTGTCATATAACGCTTTGAAACTACTGACGGTCTTGGCCTCGGCCTGTGCGTTAGTACTCGCCTACTAATGGTTCCTTTGTTGAGCTTCAGCTGTTGAGACACGTTTGTAAACCTTTAATGAGCTGAAATACTTATTTCCACATCATTTGAGTTCTTTATAGCTAGTTCCCGCTAGAATGAAGTTTAGGTACTGTGGCTCAGCTCAAGACAATCTGTGCATTTCCGTGCCAAACAGTCCATCCTAGTGATTCACCCGAGTATTGGGTACGTTGCGATCATGTCTCCTATAGTGGTCTCTACTATTCCCCAGTAACTTGTACCACTAAGCTGGTGTCATGCTCCTGCATGTAAGGACACACCAAGAACAGACCAGACTTGATTTAAGATGACGTGTTCCTTCCAAAGTCGTCATGA
>WNGS01166226.1:18322714-18362714 GCA_020271785.1 Procambarus virginalis | reverse complement strand
ACACTATTTAAAACCCCTCATATTAATTATTTAATTATACCCCTCATATTTTCAGGCGTGTTGGCCAACTCTGTACACAAATCAAACCTTTCATGAAATTGCTGTATTCAGAACCTCTGTAAATTGTACATAAAATATTAACAATTAATATTATATCAGATCGGGATAACAGCAGTATTTCAGTGCAGAAATTCAGTGCAGAAATTCAGCGGAATTTCAGCAGAAATTCATTTCATTTCAGCAGAAAAAGCAGAAATTCAGTGCAGTATATTACTATATTACATCAGAATATGAAAGCAGTATTTCAATGAAGTATATAACGTCAGTATATAACAATATTATATCACAGCATTATATCATGTCAGTTTATGACATCAGTATATCATAACATTAAACAGGAGTGACCACCTCAGTATATTACATTTTTGTTTATCTTTATTTAATATTATAAAATATAGATCATATATACATAAATTTTACAAGGCAATACTACAATACATATACAGTAGTATAATTCTCAGTAAACAAGTGTTTCATATTATCACTGAGCATGAACTTTAAACCCCTAAATTTTATACTTATTTTTCTTTAAATGATTTACAGTTTTAGAGATTATATTTACTTTAATTTACAGGGGAAATTATTACATTTACATATATTTTATATAATTCTCAGTAAGCCAATTTTCCATATCATCACCGAGCATGAGCCGTAAACCCCAAATGTTATACTTGATCCTGTCTCGTAAGAACTTCAATATTTTGTTTACTGAGTAACCCTCATGCCTGCCTATCCACACACAGTAACCCTCCTGCCTGCCTAGCCACACACAGTAACCCTCCTGCCTGCCTATCCACACACAGTAACCCTCCTGCCTGCCTATCCACACACAGTAACCCTCCTGCCTGCCTATCCACACACAGTAACCCTCCTGCCTGCCTATCCACACACAGTAACCCTCCTGCCTGCCTATCCACACACAGTAACCCTCCTGCCTGCCTATCCACACACAGTAACCCTCCTGCCTGCCTATCCACACACAGTAACCCTCCTGTCTGCCTATCCACACACAGTAACCCTCCTGCCTGCCTATCCACACACAGTAACCCTCCTGCCTGCCTATCCACACACAGTAACCCTCCTGTCTGCCTATCCACACACAGTAACCCTCCTGCCTGCCTATCCACACACAGTAACCCTCCTGCCTGCCTATCCACACACAGTAACCCTCCTGTCTGCCTATCCACACACAAAAAATGTAATCAGAAAGTAGCATAATTATTGTATTCTTAATTTTCTTGCATTTTATGTCAATATGAAACAGTAAAAACCTCATTAACTCCCCTCTAATACTTGGTCCACATAAAGCTTGAAGAAAGTCTGTACTCCAGTTTACAAGAAAAACTTTCTGCTTACAGAAATATAATATATACATATTATTCTCATTTTCAGTACATTGGTCACACCTATTGTTGTCCTTAATGCCCAACATCAACAACCTATCATTAGTAGGGAGGGTCTCATGAATATAGCGATACATTAACTCACATTGTTTTGGGGCAATAAATTTAACATAAAGGTTGCCCATATTACTTGCCAGCTAAAGAGTGGATATGCCTCCTCTACTCTAGGAACTGTATTTGGGAGCAGAATATCATACACTTGTTTACTGTTTATCATTTAAAACCTTCAGTATTACAAATCCGCCTGAGAACATCAATTGCACATGAATAAAAGTGAGGTGAAATAAAGGCAAGGTCAGTATACTCTGGTATATGTATCAAGGTCAGTATACTCTGGCATATGTATCAAGTAGCTAACACGTAATTACAAAAGTAATGTCTTAGCGCATTTACACTATTCCTCTGCATTATCTCCTTTCTAAAGGTAACACATAAGATAGCTAATGACTTATGGTACACATTCAGTATTCCTATTCCACCCTTTTTCTTACCTTTATATAGAGTAGTTCGTTTAATTGGTTGGTATCTACCATACCATACATATCTAAACATATTCTTGTCAATCTCCATAGCACTTTCTTGTCAATTGGAAAGCTAACAACAACATTAAACCGGACTGACCACTTCAGTATACCACAATATAATAACAGGAGTGACCAATATACCACAATATAATAACAGGAGTGACCACCTCAGTATAGCACAGCATACTTAACAGGAATGACCACCTCATCATACCAGAACATAATAACAGAAGTATAATATTGTACACAAAACCATTTCTAAAATACTGCTGACGTTGATGAGACCGTTGTCTCCATTTCACCTCCGTTAAAAATGCAGTGGTTTAGCCTAGCCTAGCCTAGCCAGGCCTAACCTAACCAAAAGCGTCAGCACCTAGGCTTCTCCCCTAACTTATCGGAGCCGAAAATAATTAGGCCGAGGAAGCGCCAATGTTGCTGGGTTTATAATTTCCCTAAACGGCAACTTTTACGCCGAATTGCGTAATAAATGTAGTGAGTTCAGTAAGAGAGGTGAAAATAGAAATAGATTGAAAATAGATTTTGGATTTGTTTTTTACAAAACAGTCAGTTTAGGGACCTCTGGTAGGTTAAGATGACAGGAAGTTCTCCTAAAGTTTCAAACGTCATGAAAACTGTTAACTGAAAGTGAACTCCTAACCTAACGGCCTAAGCCAGAGGACCCAAAACAGAAAACGGGACTACGTTACTACCGTGAGCCGATTCCATTTTGAATTACGTCTTTTTTTTAGCCTGAGTGCGCACACGAGTGAATAGCGACGTAATTTGTAAGAGGACGGGTTGAGCTATTCATAATTATTGACGCTGAGCGTAATAATCCGGCCCGTTCTTTCTCTGGAACTCCGTACAAAATTCATCTGTTTTACCTAGCTACAAACGTCGGAATCTAAGCAACCCCGTTCACATATCGAGGTATTTGCATACAACAAACGTTAACATTAAGGCGCTTCATGTTTTTATTAATACATTTAATTATTAACGGATTTGTAAATTCCGTTAAGATTGCGACGTATAAGGCTAGCGGCCGGGGTTGTTATTTTACACTAGGATTAGAGTCAGGAACACAACGCGGGTTTCCAGGGCCCTTGAGTATGCTACCAGCATGGAATATAACCAACAGATCCCTGAGCTTACTCAAGATGGAACCGGAGAAGCTCCTTCAGCACTAGCCAGGATTGTCTTGGAGTCTTGCGGCCTGCATTGGGTAAAGCAGGCTACAAGTACCTACAGTCTGACTGGCCAAGTTACCCCTCTTGCACCTTCGACGTGATTCCCGGCCACACCGGGAAGAACACATGTACATTTAGCCTTATGTAAGGTTGGGGCCTCGCATTGTTGACATGCGTAACATTTCAAGTGCTTTTTACCTAACTGGATGCGTCCAGTCCTAAACTGTTCACCCAACCTATCGAGAGCATAAGTCTAAGAAAGAGTCTAAATTATGGTGGTGTTCATTTCACTATAGCACCGTAATTTTAACGCTGCGGTCGAATACAATTTCTTCAATTTCTTTCTTTATTATGCACCCCATACCCTCCCGTGAGTGGTGGTGTAAAGGATTACAGAGGCACATATTCGTTTCAGGAACTGAACCCTCTAGTTCGTTTAGCTAAGCAAAGAAAATTTTTTTGACGCTAGTTACAAAATTATTAATGTTATATATACATGTACACATTCTCATACATGTACAACTATATATATATATATATATATATATATATATATATATATATATATATATATATATATATATATATATATATAATATATATATATTATATATATACACACGTATACATATATACTTACACATACATATTTAATCACCCACACAAATACACACACCAATAATCTTTTGTGCCACAAGTGATCAACAACAGGCTCACAACAGTCACTATACAAGGCACTTTACATCTATGGTGAGTCACACAGTTACTAGTCTAGCTCCACACCCACCCAACTGGGCGGCAGCTTTACAGTCATGTACTCCACACCCACCCAACTGGGCGGCAGCTTTACAGTCATGTGCTCCACACCCACCCAACTGGGCGGCAGCTTTACAGTCATGTGCTCCACACCCACCCAACTGGGCGGCAGCTTTACAGTCATGTGCTCCACACCCACCCAACTGGGCGGCAGCTTTACAGTCATGTGCTCCACACCCACCCAACTGGGCGGCAGCTTTACAGTCATGTGCTCCACACCCACCCAACTGGGTGGCAGCTTTACAGTGATGTGCTCCACACCCACCCAACTGGGCGGCAGCTTTACAGTCATGTGCTCCACACCCACCCAACTGGGCGGCAGCTTTACAGTCATGTACTCCACACCCACCCAACTGGGTGGCAGCTTTACAGTCATGTACTCCACACCCACCCAACTGGGCGGCAGCTTTACAGTCATGTACTCCACACCCACCCAACTGGGCGGCAGCTTTACAGTCATGTACTCCACACCCACCCAACTGGGTGGCAGCTTTACAGTCATGTGCTCCACACCCACCCAACTGGGCGGCAGCTTTACAGTGATGTGCTCCACACCCACCCAACTGGGCGGCAGCTTTACAGTCATGTGCTCCACACCCACCCAACTGGGCGGCAGCTTTACAGTCATGTGCTCCACACCCACCCAACTGGGCGGCANCCCTCACCCTCTACACAGAGCAAACGAGTTAGTCGATGCTTGGGCAACCACCTCTAGCTTCAATAATCTTCCCCCAGACATACAGTTCAGATTAAATGCTGGTTACGGAGATCGAGAAAGGCTCGTTGACTTCATGCTCCACAAGGAAGATGAATGCAACGTGCCATTCACTGAGTTTGAATTACTCGCGGCCCTAAACAAAGGCAAAGCCACATCCCCCGGTGAAGATGGTATCACTTATGACATATTGCGTCTGCTCCCTTTAGTACCAGGGAATCCCCTGCTTGAGCTGTATAATATGAGCTATGTTACTGGGGAACTTCCTATCTCTTGGACCAACAGTATAATCATTCCAATTCCCAAGCCAAATCAAGAGAATGCTTTCCGCCCAATTTCCCTTACTAGCTGCATTTGCAAAACATTCGAGAGAATGGTCCTAAACCGTCTCCTCCATAGAATAAGAACCATGCTATCCCCCCAGATATATGGCTTCATGCATGGAAGGAGTGTGCATCATTGCATCACCACCTTTCTTACCCTGCACACTGAAAAGTCATATACCACCTTCCTAGATCTTAAGTCTGCCTTTGATATTGCAAATAGACATGTTATCTTGAGTGAGCTTGCAAGAATGAATGTTGGTGGTCGGCTTCTTTGTTGGATCAGGGTTACTTATCCAACAGGAAGTCATCTGTATTTTTCCAGGGGCATAGGAGTGTAACAAGAGACTTTGAACTAGGTACCCCGCAGGGTGGTGTCCTCAGTCCTACCTTATTTAATATCTTAATAAACACGCTGTTAAACTCTATACCGAGCAAACCCAACGTCCACATCATTAGCTATGCTGATGATATAATGATACACACCACTGGGTATGCTAACACACAGAACACTCTTAACTCTGTATTAGATTCATGTCAGGACCTAGGTTTAATTATCTCAGCAGAGAAAACAAAGATACTAAATCGGCGCCCACCCAGGCAGGGAGGAGCTGTTCGCAAGATGCAACTATCTGATGGCTCCCAGCTTGACTATGTAAACAGATTCAAATACCTTGGCCTTGAGGTGCCACTGTATGGTCCTGTTGTATTCAGACTCTGTCGTCAGTATAAAGAGAGGCTCCGAGCTCTCAAGGCTGTTGCAGGTTATCACTCAGGCTATGGTGCCAATGTCAGAATTGTCAAAATGATGTACCTTGCATACATCAGATCTTTAGTGGATTATGCTGCACCTCTGCTTGTTTTGATGCCTGAAAGAAAGCTTGGAGGGCTTGAAAAATTGCAGAACGAAGCCCTGAGGATAATCCTTGGGTGCCCTCGTACCACAAAGATACTTAATATGAGAAAGGAACTTAATATTCTGAGCGTTGTTGATCGTGTTACTGAAATTAACTGTCAAATTGGTATAAAAATGCTTAGGCTAACTCATCCTAATCCTTGCACAGAAGCCCTCCAGACTTACTTTATTGAAGATCAGCATTGTTCCAAATGGATAACAAAAACTGGAACTCAACTCAGAATGTATGGGGTTCATGATTTGTACCAAGAGAAACAACAACGGCACTTTCCTGCACCGTGGGAGGTTACACCCTTTCCAGTTTTAATCCCTCCCTTTCCACCCAAGAAGCAAATTAGAGATAAGCCCAAGCTTCGTCTTGAGGCAAAGCTCAACGCCTTAAGCCATATTGATGCTCTGTCCACAGAGCATTCTCTCTCTCAAATCATATACACTGATGGTTCCCTACACCGCACCACGGGTGCAGCTGGAAGTGCAGTTGTTCTGACAATGGGCGATGGCTTGTACTTTGAGTGGGGAGTCCGTATAAACAATTGGGCCTCTACCCTTCAGACCGAACTATTTGCCTTGATCCTTGCACTGAAATGTGTACAAGTCTCCAAACTTGATACATTAATTGTAAGTGACTCCTTATCATCCTTAAATGCTCTCAACTCTTTAAGACATAACTGTAACATGCTCGTGTCCGAAGCTAGACACAAATACAACAAATTATTAAGGATGGTAACAGAGTCCATTTCATGTGGTCTCCATCTCATGTTGGCCTCCGAATGCATGATAGAGCTGATAAGTTAGCCAAAGAATCTGCCTTTAAAGGAGCCGTTGAGTGTAACCTTGGATTGTCAATGAGCAATCTGAGAGCAGCAGTACACCGAGAACTTCAACAAGATCTTGTAGATCTGAGGCAAAGTGAAATTGACACCAGTAATTCCATCTATCATCATACTATCATGCAAGAGGAGCCACACATCTATGGATCATCCAATAAAATCAGCAGACTTCTAGATGTTACTGCTGCTCGGCTTAGACTCGGTTACAAGTATCTCTGGGAATTCTCATTATCTGCCGATGTAGACCTGACCAAATGTAAACTGTGTCAACAAAATTATTCGCACACCCTCCGTCACTATGTGATGGAGTGCGAAAAGATACGTGAATTTAGAGACAATTCTATAACCAATGTTCCAGCGATGTGTAAATATTTCATTCAAAATGATCTGCTACCAGAAATTTTAGCCAAATATCCCCAGTTTGCTAACTGTAGGTAGTAACTGAGTGATTGTAACCTATCCACCGCTGCCCACTGGATGGGGGGCGGTGTGCAGGACAAACATATAAATTTGACACTAGCTCTCCACATATGTCAGTTGCTTAATTTAGAACCTGTACTTGAGGTCGATCTCGAACCCATTGTTGATGTGACGACTTATATTGAATTTTGTAACTAGCTCATCAAGATTGTAACTTGCTTAGCTAAATGAATTGTGGGGTTCAGTCCCTGAGCCCATTATGTGCCTCTGTAACCCTTTCCACTACCGCCCACAAGATGGGTATGGGGTGCATAATAAATGAACTAAACTAAAAAAAAAACTCATTTAGCTAAGCAAGTTACAATCTTGAGCTAGTTACAAAATTCAGTACACATCGTCACATCAACAATGGGCTCGAGACCGACCACAAGTACAGTTTCTAAATTAAGCAACCGACATATGTGGAAGCTAGTGTCACCACTGATGTTTATCCTGCACTGCACACCGCCCCCCATCCAGTGGGCAGCGGTGGGTAGGTTACAGTCACTCAGTTGCTACCGTTTTTTGAACGTTAGCAAACTGGGGATATTGACAAGCACTGGCCCCACTCCACACAGAGAACACTGGGTAGCAAAACAAAAAACTCGGCCCTCAACTAAAACGCAAAATCTCATCCAGTGCCCTCTGGCAGAGCATAAGCCAGCCGCCCACCACGTCTGAGGGCACACCAGGAGCCCACCAACTTCCGGCCAAGCCGGCGCTGGCCACGGTCACCCTGCCTGCAGAACCAGCCAAAAAACGTTCAAAATAAATCAACTATCCTGTGACCCAAGGCGATATGCGCCAGGCGTCGTAACAATCCGGACCGTAGAATAGGAGTACCAAACAATAGTATCAATATCCAAAATCGCGAAATAGAACGTAATCCGGAGGCTCCCAGGCGGAGTCCACTCGTCGTCAAGGTTGAACCAGGAGTCCCTTATTATTATTAATTATATTTTAATTATATCTGCTTTAGAGAAAGTTTATCTCAGAGCAACAAAAATCATCCCAGCACTACGTCAACTCTCATACCAGAAACGATTGAGGGCCACATGAGTAACAACACTACAAACGAGACATCATAGGACTGATTTCTTCGAAAATAAATTTGTAGAATATTAATCCAAACCACTTCTTTATGAGGTCAAATGTAAAGCATTCAAGGGATAACAGCTTGAAGTTCAACAAGCCACGGTGTAGGATAGAAAACACATGCTTTCTTACTCATAGAATTAAAAACCCATGGAACCGCTTACCCGCCGAAGATGTAAAGGCCAAGGCAAAATTCCGTTCAAAATCCATTTGGAAAAAATCCTCAGGAACAATGGACAGGTACGTTTAAGAAACCTTCGGTTTCATGTCCCCCTGTCGTGGCCACTATTGATGGTGGCCCTCAGGTAAATTTAGATTAAACCTTTCAGTAGAAAGGATATGCTCATTCACATACCGAGCTCAGTAAGGGGTAACTATTTACTTCTACAGTAGGCTTTGAGATAGGCTTCTGGGAAAATTTTGAGAAATTGATTGCTGAAAATTTCATAATATATGATTCAACACAATTTGATTATTGTACATTTAATTTGTGGACATGACCAGCGTGAGACCGTATAGTATATAAGGTAGATCACGTATACCTGCTTTTATAATGTACTCTGGCCAAATGATAATATGTTTACAGCCAAAACCTCGCAAAAATGTGGTCAAGCGGAGGTTGTATTGTTTACGAACAGTTCGTATCCTTAATTGTGCTAAACGTCTTGACAGAATTATAACATGATTGTCTATGCAGTTAGGCATAGATACAAGAAAAAATATTGTACTATAGTGAGAACCCTATTTAACTTGCCTACCGGTTGATTGATTTTGTTTAATTATTATGCACCCCATACCCATCTCGATCGTGGGTGGTAGTGAGAAAGGTTACAGAGGTACATATAATGGGCCTATGAATTCCCAAAATTTATTTAGCGAAGCAACAATCTTGATAAGCTAGTCACACAGTTTAATGTATTTATAATTGTATTTTATAGCAATGGTTCAAGAAAAGGACCACTATAGCCACCGGCGGCAACAATCCAAAATCTAAAGCCTATCAATTTACATCTGTGGTGAGCCAGTTACATATTTACTAATCAGCACCCCACATTCACCAATGGACGGCGGTGGAAATTCTACAATCACGTGAATATGTAAGCAAATTTTGGATATTTGGTTAATTAAGATTTCGTGTCATTGGCCATTCATCAGAATCATTTAACGGCCTGCCTATAGGGACTGTAATTAGCTCGTAGCTGAGGGAAGGGGAGGGATTATCAGGGGAAAGCACCAAGCCAATACGACTATATAGCACTAGGAAGGGGTCAAGATATGGGATGGGATCGGGGAAAGGAATGGTGCCCAACCGAATTCCAGGAGGTTCCCCGCAGCACGGAACTGCGGCTGTGATTGGTTGGATACTAAGGGACGACTCCCCGCACCTGTCAGTGTGAGAAGGACTATGGACAGGGAAGCTGTTCCTTGACCTACTCCGCACCCTGTACCCCTGGCGGAGCACAAGAAAAGAACCTCGCAACCCTCAGATTACCAGCTGACGTATCTGAAGTCACACTCGAAGGATCGAGGACTACCCTGCGAGAGGAGAGCAGTGTTGACTTTAGGCGTTTGAGACCACTGGGGCATTAAATCCCCAGGACATCATCCTCTATGTTTCCACAGCCGAAGCAATCGACCTCGCCTTTGGACCTGATATCCACATGAAGCTGTACCCCTGAGACTGAAGCCCTGAGGTGAGTTTTCTTATGTATTCCATTTACTCCCATTCCCCGCAGCTGACATTGCTCGCGTGGTAAATAGCGTCCCTATTTAATCAGCATTTCATGTAAATTCCATCTCATATTGATCTACGCATGCATGTTAAAACTGATGATTTAGACAAATTATTTAATACAGATTCTATATTACTGTGCTTAGCTTTCAGTTGCATGCAACCATGCAGTGCTTGTGGCTCTAATGACCTAATTGCTTCCCACAGATTTAAATGTCTAGACTTGATATAGTTATCTTGGCAGAGAATTACAGTATTTTGTAAATTCATGGCACTCTGAATGAGGCATTGGTGTTAAAACAACGCAAGAAATTTTATGGATGTATCACAGTATCTTTATACGAAGATGGAATGGGCACTTGTCATTCTGGGTTGCTTATATCCACCTTTGGTTAATACATCCTTGGTTGAATATCTACCTCTACTTAACATATCCTACCTTGAATATATCAACCTCCAGTTACAAATCCTTAGTTGAATTTATCCACCTCTGATTAACATATCCTTCCCTCACTACTCCAGTAGAATAATCTGTTTTGAGGCAATAGTCAACGATTGGCGTGACTATCACAGAAAATAGTCTGCCTTAAATAAAGAACAACGGCGCCATTAACCAGTACGTGTTGTTTATGTTGTCACGTGTGACGGCGAGTGAGTATGGCATCTTAAGGGCTGCCACGAATGTTTGTCNGTCCTTCCCCTACTGCTCATTCTGGTCCCCCCCCCTTGCTTCCAGCCCGAAACGTCTGAGGGTTTCGGGTCGGAGCAGGGGTTACTTGATCTTGAGACTCGGGCAGCTTCGGGGGTGCCCCTTCGGGGGAGCGGCAGAGGCATTCGAGTCTTGTCTCCCGGCCGAAGCTTCGGGGTCTGACCAGTGGGCCCCCCTTCCTTCAGCTGTTCCGGCTGCTCCGTCCTTGTCTTGTGGGGTCGGGGCTTGGGGAGAGGACTCGGCCTCGGGTCCTGTGGTGTTGGACCTCGAGGCTGGGGAGGGGCTGACTTGGGGGCCTTGGGCTCCGCTGGACCCCGCCTGGGTTTTTCTTCCCTCTGAGCGGGGCTTATTGTTACAAGGAGTGGGGTTCTCTTTTCCCCCCCTCTGCGTACGAGTTGGATTTGGTGTCGGCCCCTCCCCGGGTTCGGTTCCGTGTTCCCCGGGTTCGTCGGTTCCGTCTTTCCGGAGGTTTTCGGCTTATCGCATCCAACCTGGTGAGGTGCGAGCGGCCTTTGCAGCTTACCTCCTGCGGGACCCGGATTATGCCTCGGAACTGGATCCTTCTGAGTTCAGGTTTGGGACTTCGTTCCCTTTCTGGCTCCGTTACGAGGTTCCGGAGTCTTCCTGGCTAGCAGCCTGCCCCTTGCTTGTTTTGGATTCCTGGCATTCCTTCTGTCGTTCCCGCACGTTGGAGTGGCGGGAAGCTTCCACGGTGATTCAGGTTTTCCTGGGGGGCGAGCTTGAGTACCTGAATGAGTGCTTGTTTGCCCCTGCCCTCCCCCGCGATGTGGGCGTTATTCAGCTCCATGTGCAGGTTCCCGTCCTTTCGGCGGCGCTTGTTGCGGAGGACTTGCGCGCCCGGGGCCTTTTGGCTTCGGCCTTGCGGTTCTTTTCCATCCTGGAGCTGTCCTCGGATTGGCTCGTGGAGGATGTGAGGACGCTTGGGTCCGTCCCAGGGTCCGGCGCCTTGTCCTCGGCTGCGCGCTCGTTCGCTGCCTTGTTGAAGCTGTTCACGCCGATTTTGCGGGATGCGGTTTCCCTGTTTTATGCTTCCCGTCTCGCGTGTCGGCAGGCGGTGCTGGGTTCCTCCGTGGAATCTGCTTGGGCTCTGGCTCTTAGGCGTTCTTCCCCCTTTTGTCCTCTTCTTTTTGCGGAGTCGGCCGTGGCGCAGTTTATTCAGGCTGCGTCGGCGGCTTGTCGTCCGATGTCGGACTTGTTGGTCTTCCGGGGGTCCCGGGGTGGGTCTTCCCGGAAGGGTCGTGCCAGAGCTCGGGGTTCCTCTCGTCGTGGTAGGCCTCTGGTGTCAGGTTCGGCTCCTGCTGCGGACCCGCCCTCGTCTGGTCGGCGCGGTGTTCGCTCTGTGCGGGGTTCTGGGTCTCGTAAGGGTCGCCGGCCCTTTCGCGGTTTGCCCCGTTGACGGGGCGAGGGGGGGCGGCTTGCGCTGTTCGCCCGCGCCTGGTCCCACGATTCGTGGGCCTTTCAGGTCGTGTCCTGCGGTGGCGTTGGGTGGCCCCTCCCCCTTTGGGGGGGTCGGGGCTGGCAGGGCAAGTTTCTTCCCCTGCGCTCCATCGCGTCGTCTTGGAGTGGGTACGTTTGGGCGTCGTCGAAACGACGTCGTCCCTCAGATGGGTTTCCCGTCTATTTCCGGTTCCGAAACGGGACTGCGCAGACCTGAGGTTCATTCTGGACTTGTCCCGTCTGAACCCCTGGGTTCATTGCCCCTCCTTCCGGATGACTACGCTGTCTCAGGTTCGGCTCCAAAAGGAGCCGGGCGCTTGGATGGTGTCCCTGGACCTCCGGGACGCTTATTGGCATGTCCCAATTCATCCGCGGTTCAGGGACTGGCTAGGTTTTGTGGTGGGGCGTCAGAGTTACCGCTTTCGTTGTCTCCCGTTCGGGTTGAACCTGGCACCTCGCGTGTTCACGCGCCTTACACGGGTAGTCGTGGCTCGGTTGCGTCTCCTAGGAGTTCGGGTGTTGGCCTACCTCGACGACTGGCTGGTTTGGGCTCCCAGCCGGTCCGCTTGCTTGCTAGCCAGGGATTTGGTTCTTTCCCAGCTCGCCGGGTTCGGGTTCTTGGTGAACTGGAGGAAGTCCCATCTGGTTCCATCTCAGGTTCGGACTTGGCTGGGCCTCGTTTGGGACTCTCGCACCTCCTCCTTGTCTCTCCCTCCGGAGTCTCTCCAGCGGCTGCGGTCCCGCCTTCGTCTGTTTCTGGTGGGCCCTCGGGTCACCCGGCGGTTGCTCGAGGGGCTGTGCGGGAGCCTGAACTTCGCGATGCTGGTCTACCCGCCGGGTCGGGTTTGGCTTCGTCGGCTGTTCTGGTTCCTTCGGGGTCACCCCTTCCGCCTCTCTCGCGATCGCAAGGTTCGACCCCCGGGGGCCTTGCGTCACCGGCTTCCTCTTCGGGTTTTTTGGGGTTCGGTGCCATGGCGCCTACCCGAGCCCTCGCTCGATGTGTACACGGATGCGTCGTCTCTAGGCTGGGGTTTTGTGACCAGTGCTCACCAGGCCGGCCAGGGGCGTTGGGGTCCGTCCTTCCTTCGAGCTCACAGCACGGTGCGGGAGTTCGCGGCGGTGTGGTTTGCTCTTCGGAGGGTTCGGGTGGCCCGCGGATCAACGATCCGGCTCCATTCGGACTGCTCTCCGGTGGTTCATTGCCTGAACCGCGGGGGTTCGATGCGGTCCTTGTCTCTTTGGGGTTGGTCGCTTCGGGTGACTCGTCTGCTGAGTTCTCGGGGTTTGGCTCTCCTGGCTGTTCACGTACGGGGCGTGTCCAACGTCTTGGCGGACGCCCTGTCTCGCTTCGTTCCCCTCTCCACGGAGTGGACGGTCGACGACGAGTCCTTCCGCTGGCTTTGCCAGACGTTTGGGCGTCCCGAGGTGGACCTCTTCGCGTCGGCGTGTATGCGGCGCCCTTCCCCGATCGCGAGGCCGTCGGGGTCGACGCCTTGCGGCTCGACTGGTCGAGGTGGAGGTTCCTGTACCTCTTTCCCCGGTTCAGCTGTTGCTCCAGGTCCTGACTCGCTTAGAGACTTACCAGGGGAGAGTTGTCCTTCTGGCCCCTTGGTGGCCGGCCCAGCCTTGGTTTCCGGTGCTAGTTGCTCGGTGTCCGAACCCGAGGGTTTTTCCGCGGCTCCGCCTCTTTCAGCAGATCGGGCCGGTGCGTCACGTGGCTGGTTCGATCTTCTCCTCGAGTCTTCGCGTATGGTATTTTTGACTCGAGTTTATCATCATCTCTATGGTGATCAGGTGGCCTCCTTGTTGGTGTCTCACCTGCGGGCTTCATCTCGGCGGCAGTATGAAGTTTCCTGGCGGTCCTTCTCTTTCTTTTTGCGTCTTCGTCGTGTTCATTCCTTGTCTGTTCGGGTGGTCTTGTCCTTCCTCTCGTGGTTGTTTCAGGACCGTCATCTTATGCCTAACACTGTCGCCTCCTATCGTGCGGCGCTGGCGGAGCCGCTTCAGCTTGCTTTCGGTATCGATGTCACGTCTGCGCCGTTTCGCAAGCTGTCTCGTGCTTTGTTTCACCTCCGGCCTGCTCATGCGCCGCCTGAGCCGTCCTGGTCTTTGGACAGGGTGCTCGCTTTCCTTTCGTCTCCTCGTTTTGTTGTGGCCCCTTCGGTCCAGGATTGTTTTTCCAAGGCTCTTTTCTTGTTGGCTTTGGCCTCTGGGGGTCGGGTCGGGGAGCTTCATGCTCTCCTCCGGCGCAGGGGCTTCTGCTCTTTTGGTCGTGGTGGTAGTTTTGTTCGCTTGCAGCCGTCTCCTTCTTTTCTGGCAAAGAATGAGACTGCTGCGTTCCGGAGGGGTCCGTGGGTGGTTGATGCTTGGTTGGTCAGGCCGGGGGTGCATCATGTTTTGTGTCCGGTTGCGGCGCTTCGCCGTTATTTGCGCGCCACGGCTTCTGTGTCCGGGGACGCGCTCTGGGTTGATCCGGTTTCCCTTCTTCCCTGTTCGCGGGTGCGGGTCTCTCAGGTCGTCCGCAGGGTTATTAAGTCCAGCCAGCCTGCGGTCTATCCCCGTGCCCATGACGTTCGGAAGTTCGCGGCGCTTGCTGCCGTCTTTGGGAATATGTCTTGGTCTGATATTCGGGCGCGGGGTTTTTGGCGGTCGAACAGGGTCCTGGCTGCTCGTTACCTTGTCAATGTTCCTGGGCCCCGGCGGGCCTGTGTTGCTTTGGGTCGGCGGTTGCAGCCAGTTGTCTCGGCTTCGAGTTGAGGAGTGAGCGACGACCGCCTCCCGGGTAAGTCCTCTTTTTTTCCGTCTGTGGGTAGTTAGCTCCGGGGAGCCGACGGGGCTCCCCCCAGAAAACCAGCGTTGAATGTAATGAAACGCCATTTTCTGGGTGAGTCCCGGAGGCTCCCCGGCATCCCTCCTCCCTCCGGTCGGCGTTTTTTTCGCGTTTTTGACATCCAGCCTCAAGAACTGAGGTGTGGGTAGCCGGCGCGGAGGGTCTGGGGCTCCCCCTTCCCCCTCCCGGGGAGGGGGGAGCTGCGCAGACAGCGGCGCGGCAGCGTGTGACGTCACACTAGTTTGCTCGTTTTTCTTTGGGGAGTTCTATCCACTAGTTCGGCTTTTGGTAGCAATTTTAACCAGAATAGGGGTTTGTTTTGGGGCGCTACCTTTCTGGGTGCCTGTCCCGGTCGATGGCAGACATAGAATGCTTCCAACCACACGGGGGCTTCTATAGGCCATTGCTCCCCTTGCCTCTCTGAGGGGGCCCGGTTCTGGCCGTGGTTCCCGGTAGGCCTAAGAACTCCATACACATGACTGATGCCAAAGTCTGACATTAGCATATCAGCCTGGGATAGCTCCGGGGAGCCTCCGGGACTCACCCAGAAAATGGCGTTTCATTACATTCAACGCTGGTTTTTTTCTATCTTTAACTATCCTTCTGCTCGCCTAACATTCATATGTCACTCATTTTCTTTAAGATCATCATGAAATAGCCTAGCTTTTCACAGATGATGGCCTCTGAAATGCTGTTACCTACTAACTCTTTGCATTAACAATAACTTCAACATCCTCAAGTGTTTGTGTTCTTTGCTTCGTAAGCACTGTTTCACCTTTTGCCACATTAGCACTCGTAATTTAATTTTTCTTGGCAATTATGATGCTTATCATCGACATAGATTTGTTGTATTGCTTAGCCAGAGCAACCACACCAACACTGTCATTGTGTTTACAAATGATCTCTTGTTTTCCTCTCTCATCATCTTCACAACTATTTTCTTAGGTTGAACATTACCACTGACTTTCCTGGGACTAGTGGTGTAATATATTACTGTACAGTATATCCAAGCATGGAGACCTCATCTTCAGAAGGATATAGCTGCTCTGGAGAAAGTGTAACACTGGGCAACAAAAAATAATTCCAGAGCCAAGTCAACTCTCATATCGGGAGAGTTAAGGGCCACAGTTGGAGTTACAGTAGCTGTTCTAACAGTGACAGCATTAACATTCCTGCTCAAGGTTTTAACACTGAACCGCAGCTCTTAATTGTCTAAATAACAGGCATTCATTTTTTTCATTTAGCACTTCCATTGGCCCCCATTATGGACTTCAACCATACTAAATAATAAACGGTATATACAATTATATTTTAATGCTTTTAATGGTTACAAAATACATGTACAGTATAATTAATAAGGCTCCTTTATTTCAGGTATTGGATTTATGGGCATAGGGTCTTATGTATACATTAAGAACGATGGAGACAGAAAACGCTATCGTTATCATTATACAGGTAAATATTATTAACATGTAAATTATGAAGTTTTGTGGTAATTGATTTGTACGTTTCAGTATTTTTTATTAGTTGGTAAAGTCGGTCGTATCTGGACGGTTAGTAGTCTCTAATCTTGGTGGTTTAAAAAAAAGTGGGGGGGCTCAATTCTTTTGCATCATTCAGTGAAGTGACTCCATAAAATCTCCAGAACATATACATATGTTTCATATTGAGGGTCATGGTAGTACAGTCGGGTTCATTCTTGACTCCCAATAGAGAATTCTAGGTTTCAAATACCAGGCGGCACAGAAATGGATGGGTGTGTTTCCTTTCACCGCATACCCCTGTCCACCTACCAGTAAATGGGTACCCAGGAGCTTGTTGTGGGTTTGCATCCTGGGTGGGGTCAGTGCTGTATTTCGAAACTGGGGAGGGGTAGGGGGAAGGGCAAGTCGGTGTAAGCCCAACATGTACTGTTTGTATAACCTGGCTTCCTGTCCCCCGACATAATGAATTATTAATTGTTATATACTGTACTGTGTATCGATGCAGATGAGGAGTCACAATAACGTGGCTGAAATATGTCGACCAAATCACAGACTAGAAAGTGAAGGGACAACGATGTTTCGGTCTGTCCTGGACCAGTCTCAAGTCAATTGTGAATCGACCATTCACAATTGACTTGAGAATGGTCCAGGACGGACCGAAACGTCGTCGTCCCTTCACTTTCTACTCTGTATCAATGACATTAATATAGTTAATAACTACAAATAAAAATTCAGGTGAGTATATGATCAATATTTTTTACATCTAGGTGCACATTTCTTATAAGAATTATCAGGAAAATAACATTATGGTCGTCAATAAAAAAGTTTTAAAATTAAGATTTTGGGGTTTTCTTCTTTTTTTTTTTTTTCTTCAGGCATATTTAAGGTATCTGAAGCTTAGGCTGACAAGTAGACACCTAGGTAGGGTACTGCTACATATAATATGATATATCTGAAGACCAGTGAAGAAAATTACACAAGTTTCTGCACAGGAAAATTAACTCTCAAAAGTCACCTGCTACACTACATATGAAAATCCAGTATGGCAAGGGAAGAGTCTTTGCTTTACTCTGTGCTAATGCCTCTAATAGGGCAAAGTGTGTAGTTGTGGATAAGGCTGCAAAGCCTAGAATCAATAAAATATTGTATGAACACACTACGACTACCCTGCTATAGCAGTAAGACTGCACAATTTACTCAGGCAATGTTTTTAAACTGGTATGACACTTTTGTTAGTGGTTTGAGAATGTCAGACAATGTGGAGTGAGGACTAATAAGGTTGAGGCTTTGTTGCTGCTAGATTTGATCCTGCTCACCCCAGTTCATCTCAAGGGTGGCAGAATAACATGTATGACACTTAACACCTTGTTTTGATCCAAGCTATAAATTGAGGTTTTATCCTTGTGGGTACAACTGGAGCCTTCCAGGAAAGCATCTAACCCCCATATTGTGATACCTGGTTGATGGGGTTCTGGGAGTTCTTCTACTCCCCAAGCCGGCCGAGGCCAGGCTTGATTGTGAGAGTTTGGTCCACTAGGCTGTTGCTTGGAGCGGCCCAGGCCGGTGATTGCATTGTCTTAACTTTTCTGCCACTTGCTACTTATTAAGTACTCAAATACTGAAAAATTGAGATACTCTGCCTGTCCTCATGATTTCACGAGTATAAATTGTAAAATGGATTACTGAGCCATAAGTATTAGAACCTAAGCAACCCACCCAATCCATCATGGCTGATAACCATTCATCCGAGAAAGTGTGTGATTTTAATGCGGTTTCGGCCAGTGTTGAAATTGTAGTACTGTACAGTACATTAGGTTAGATTAGGATGGGTTCAGGTACAGAAGTTAATTGTATTTTTTTTTTTTTTTTTTGTAAAATTTCTTTACCCTGTACTTAGTTTTATCTTCTCATGTTGCTTTCTTTTCCAGTTTACCGTCCTGATGATCCATTCGTCAAGACAATGAGGGATTGATTCACTTCGCTGTTTCTATAGCAAGAAATTCTATGGATTTATTAGATAAAAATGGTGTAAATGTTGCTTTTTAAGAATTAAATGCTGTACAGTATATAGAAAATATGATTTTATCTAACCCAATTATATATGGCATTCCCATTGTTGGGGACAGGAAGTCTTAAACTTATTGAAGTCTCCCTAGACCAAAGGTGGGAAATGTATAGCATGCATGCCAAAGTTGGCACACACAAATATTTTGCTGGCACACAGCGCCACCCCTTGATTTTACTTCAAATTCAGTTGACAATTCTTGGCTGACCTAGGATCCTTTTTTGATGGCCAAAGTTTGTTCAACATTTTTACTTACTGTAAGCTTGGCAAGGGTTTCAACTTAATATTGCTTTTGGAGTTCAGTAAAAGGGATTTCATAACAATTNTTCAGTTTTAGTTTTAGTTCATTTATTATGCACCCCATACCCATCTTGTGGGCGGTAGTGGAAAGGGTTACAGAGGCACATAATGGGCTCAGGGACTGAACCCCACAATTCATTTAGCTAAGCAAGTTACAATCTTGATGAGCTAGTTACAAAATTCAATATAAGTCGTCACATCAACAATGGGTTCGAGATCGACCTCAAGTACAGGTTCTAAATTAAGCAACTGACATATGTGGAGAGCTAGTGTCAAAATTTATATGTTTGTCCTGCACACCGCCTCCCATCCAGTGGGCAGCGGTGGATAGGTTACAATCACTCAGTTACTACCTACAGTTAGCAAACTGGGGATATTTGGCTAAAATTTCTGGTAGCAGATCATTTTGAATGAAATATTTACACATCGCTGGAACATTGGTTATAGAATTGTCTCTAAATTCACGTATCTTTTCGCACTCCATCACATAGTGACGGAGGGTGTGCGAATAATTTTGTTGACAGTTTACATTTGGTCAGGTCTACATCGGCAGATAATGAGAATTCCCAGAGATACTTGTAACCGAGTCTAAGCCGAGCAGCAGTAACATCTAGAAGTCTGCTGATTTTATTGGATGATCCATAGATGTGTGGCTCCTCTTGCATGATAGTATGATGATAGATGGAATTACTGGTGTCAATTTCACTTTGCCTCAGATCTACAAGATCTTGTTGAAGTTCTCGGTGTACTGCTGCTCTCAGATTGCTCATTGACAATCCAAGGTTACACTCAACGGCTCCTTTAAAGGCAGATTCTTTGGCTAACTTATCAGCTCTATCATGCATTCGGAGGCCAACATGAGATGGAGACCACATGAAATGGACTCTGTTACCATCCTTAATAATTTTGTTGTATTTGTGTCTAGCTTCGGACACGAGCATGTTACAGTTATGTCTTAAAGAGTTGAGAGCATTTAAGGATGATAAGGAGTCACTTACAATTAATGTATCAAGTTTGGAGACTTGTACACATTTCAGTGCAAGGATCAAGGCAAATAGTTCGGTCTGAAGGGTAGAGGCCCAATTGTTTATACGGACTCCCCACTCAAAGTACAAGCCATCGCCCATTGTCAGAACAACTGCACTTCCAGCTGCACCCGTGGTGCGGTGTAGGGAACCATCAGTGTATATGATTTGAGAGAGAGAATGCTCTGTGGACACAGCATCAATATGGCTTAAGGCGTTGAGCTTTGCCTCAAGACGAAGCTTGGGCTTATCTCTAATTTGCTTCTTGGGTGGAAAGGGAGGGATTAAAACTGGAAAGGGTGTAACCTCCCACGGTGCAGGAAAGTGCCGTTGTTGTTTCTCTTGGTACAAATCATGAACCCCATACATTCTGAGTTGAGTTCCAGTTTTTGTTATCCATTTGGAACAATGCTGATCTTCAATAAAGTAAGTCTGGAGGGCTTCTGTGCTTTTGAATGAGGTGAACAAAACTTTCAACACAAGACAGAACACGGTTCTGTACCCATTGCACCGTGTGAGTTAATGTGTGCGCTACTGGCGTTTACTGTCATCAGTTGATTGCTAGAAGCGTTCACCGGCTGAGGACAAGGCAAGATGTCGGCGGCTGGTGCTGGACGTAGAACTTGTAATTATATTTAGATTTGTTTACTGTTACAGAACGTAGACTCGCCAAAATGAGTATAATTTCACGTGTTTTCCTCTGTAGTGCATGTGAAATAGCTTAGTAATTATGTTATACAATAAAACCCGTAAAGACAATTATGTATCTCGGTCTATTTCTCAGGGATGTGGTTTACCGCTGTTGGGGACAGGAAGCCTTAGGTTATCAAGGTCACCCTGGGCCACCTACGTGGCCCAGGATATAATCCACGACCAATAATAAATCCCGGGTACCTTTTTACTATTAGGGGAACAGGGGCATCTGGCTTAGTTTAATTTATTTATTATGCACCCCATACCCATCTTGTGGGCGGTAGTGGAAAGGGTTACAGAGGCACATAATGGGCTCAGGGACTGAACCCCACAATTCATTTAGCTAAGCAAGTTACAATCTTGATGAGCTAGTTACAAAATTCAATACAAGTCGTCACATTAACAATGGGTTTGAGATCGATCTCGAGTACAGGTTCTAAATTAAGCAGCCCCCTTGTTTAACTCCCTAAACATGCTAAACATAATCTCACTCCACAAATTCTCTTGTCAACTATATTTACAAAACCCTGTTCTTAAATGCAAATCCTGCTCTGAAACTCTCCCTGGACAGATGTAATAGGACCCATTATCACCACACCAGAAATAAATACCTCTTTGATATCCCCAGAGTTAAACTTAATCTGTGTAAACACACTATGCAAATAAAGGGACCCAGTCTATGGAACTCGCTCCCTATTGAATTGAGAAGCTGTCCAACTTTTGCATCATTCAAAAACAATACTAAAAAGTACCTAATTTCATCTCCATAGTTTTTTACCTTTTGCTTTAAAATTGCACTGTATCTATTGCTACCCAATCTTTATGTACCCAATCTGAACATTTTTACCATTGTGATCATTGCTGTCTTATATGTGCTGTCAATATGCTGTATGGTGTCTATTAATCTTGTTTAAATTACCAATCAAGCTGTCAATGTAATCAATCGGAGCTGTAATATACCAATGTGCTTTAATATACTTACTTATCTCTCTCGTCTCATTTTTCTCTTGCAATGTATTTATCATTTATTAATACTGATAGAAATTACCTACTTAAAATTATCTGTTGGATTAAGGACCTGCTCGAAACGCTGCGTGTACTAGTGGCTTTACAAGAGTGTAAGTACTGTACTATACAATGTATTCTCGCAAACCCAATGTACCTTCTTGTATATATATAAATAAATAAATAACCGACATGTGGAGAGCTAGTGTCACAATTTATATGTTTGTCCTGCACACCACCCCCCATCCAGTGGGCAGCGGTGGATAGGTTACAATCACTTAGTTACTACCTACAGTTAGCAAACTAGGGATATTTGGCTAAAATTACTGGTAGCAGATCATTTTGAATGAAATATTTACACATCACTGGAACATTGGTTATAGAATTCTCTAAATTCGCGTATCTTTTCGCACTCCATCACATAGTGACGGAGGGTGTGTGAATAATTTTGTTGACACAGTTTACATTTGGTCAAGTCTACATCGGCAGATAATGAGAAGTCCCAGAGATACGTGTAACCGAGTCTAAGCCAAGCAGTAGAATCAAGCATCTAGAAGTCTGCTGATTTTATTGGATGATCCATATGTGTGGCTCCTCTTGCATGATAGTATGATGATAAATGGAATTACTGGTGTCAATTTCACTTTGCCTCAGATCTACAAGATCTTGTTGAAGTTCTCTGCGTACTACTGCTCTCGGATTGCTCGTTGACAATCCAAGGTTACACTCGACGTCTCCTTTAAAGGCAGATTCTTTGGCTAACTTATCAGCTCTATCATGCATTCGGAGGCCAACGCGAGATGGGCATCTGGTGTAATGAAAATGTTTGATGGGGGGGGAGGCTGGTGCAAGTCTATGGCACCGTCCATAGTATTACCAGGAGCCACCCTGTGCCACCCAGAGTCACCCTGGGCCACCCTGGGGCCACCCATAGCCACCTGGACCCATCCAGAGCCACCCTGGGGCCACCCACAGCCACCTGGACCTATCCAGAGCCACCCTGGGTTACCCTGAACCACCCTGAACCACCTGGACCGACCCAGAACCACCTGGACCCACCCGGACCCATCAAACCCTAGAATTACACAAAGAAGAAATACAGTACTGTAATCATTTAGTCTTGGATTGGAAGCCTGTGAATATAATAATTTAATAATGATTCATGTGTTAGGGGGACAGGCAGCCTGTGTATGTATATATGTAAGGCTTGTATATAGGTCCCACCTAGATTGAACTACAGAACCCTTCTCCAGGATACAACCCCACAACAGTTGTCTAACTCTTGGATATGTTTACCATTAGGTGACAAGAGGCATTAGGTGAAAGGAAACTTGTCCAACCATCTCTGTCCTGACCTGGGTTCAAATAGGGGGTTCCTGATTGTCAGTCAAGAACAAACCCAGTTTACTGTAATGTAGGTGCATAATGCAGTGTGAAAAAAATATATAATTTACTTGGAAATGGGCTCCTTTTGTTAATGAAATAAGACCAAAATTGGTAGTGGGTGACTGTATCAAGGCAATATGAGTGCCTTGGCAGCTTTTGTTACCATCACTACCACTTTTTTTCTCTCTTCATTCAGCACTAGTATTACAGTAAGCAAATGTTATATTTGTTCTTTACAAATATAATTCTAGAAGGCTTTGGGTAACTATAGACCTCACTGGCACCCCTAAATCCAGAACAATGGCAGACTCCCAGTGCCGGCAGCCTTCCCCGGCCAAAGCTGACATACTGTACTAACCAGTTAACCCCCCACACCTCACTCTCAGAACAGTAACACAAATACAAGCAGTTCAAAATGGACAGAACTTTACCATCCCACTCGGTCACCATCCTTTTCCTACATTTCCTGCACTTCTGTCCCCATCCCACTTGGTCACCATTCTCTCCTTACATTTCTTGCACTTCTGTCCCCCATCCCTCTTCCCCGGTCCTTGCCATATCCTTTGGTCACCAAGTCTCGGGTGAAGTGCAAGGAAAATTGCCCAAATGTCTTGCCTGCCCTAAATTCAAATTTGGATTGATCCACGAGTTGACTGTTAAGTGTATACGCTATAAATCAAAATTTAAATTTCAAATTTGTATTTAAAAGAATGAATGTACAAAGAACATAGATAGTTTTTTTAATGTACAATGTGGGGACAGGAATTGCACATAATAATGAAGCCACTATAATGCAAATTGTTTGAGGCAAAACTTAAATAATTTGGAAAAAAATATTATTTAAAGTTGTGAAGAGGTAAACACTTAATACTAAAAGAGAATAAGCTAGCAAAATTGAGGAAGGTAATAAAAAAATGAATACAATAAAAAGATAATGCTGATGATGACAGGTATAGATCTTACAGTATGGAGTCGGTAGTTCCAGCAGCAACAGTACAGTAGTTTATTTACAGTAACCCTTAGACCACGCTTATTGGGGGTCTGGGAGTGAAAATATTTGAATTATGTAAAATAACTTAAAAATGTTAAATCTCCAACTTATTGGCTTCAGTGTCGTGAAACTTTCATCAAATATTTTCAGAAATTAATTTTAAGACATTTTTTAAAATAAGAATGTTTTGTGATAAGGAGAACTGTTCCTAATATCTGGAACTGAAGGATTATGCAGTAATAAAGAGATGCTAGCACCTGTCCGACGCTCAAAGAAGAAGAAGAAGAGTATAGTAGTATGAAGTGTCCACAAAGTGGATATGCAGTTGATGCCTTTATATCATTGCTGGGTAATACATAATAACACAAATAATAATGAACAACTAGGTTAATATGCTCTGTTGTTATATATCATATAAATACATTGTCCAATGTTAATATTCGTTACTTTCATCAAAGTCCCCCCAAAAATTTTTTGGGTGATTTTTTTTTTGTTTTTTGTTTTTCAGTTGTTTATTAATTGATTTTGTTATAACCTTTACATCCTGGAGAATGCATATGTTTCCTTAACTATGTGAAGATAGAATGAAATTGGTCAACAAATACATCAGTCACAACTAGCAAAACTTGGGACATTTAATTTTTTTTTGGCTGATTTTTTCTCTAATTTCAAACTATTTTCCTTGTCTCTTTAGGTTGTTTTGATGATTAGGGACCATATTAGGCTTTTTCACTTATATAAAGTATACTCTAAAATATATCCCCTAAATCATAATAATTATTATAATTATTGCTATACAGTATATTATTTTTTTTTAGGGGGGGGGTATTTTTTATTCATTTCTTCTTCATTTCAACACATAGTGACCTACAACTTTCACATATTCAAGTACGAATGCCAAACAATGTTTATTAAAACATATAATTAAATTAACCAATTAAAACTACCTTTATGCAATGTTGATAACTTCAGTTTCAATTATCTCTGAAACTAGAGTTTCAACTTTGAGTAACTTCTAAAATTCCAGTTTTGACCAATTCTCACTATTTTGACATTGTGTGCTCAGCTGTCTGTTCTACAATCCCTTCAGAATGGATTTTCATAAACTTTGTACACTTGTAGTTATAATTATTTTTGGTCTAAATTTGTCGCATATTTCAAATGCCCTATTGACAATTTTTTTTTTTTTTTACAGTAAACTGTATTGAAAACCTATATTCTTATTTGATGAAAATGAAGATCATACGCTATTCTGAGAGAATAACGACATTAAATGAACGACTGGTGATAGTTCATATTTTTATTCTAAATTGAAAATCTGTAGTTTTCAATACTGTATTCAATTTTAAAATTGATTTTGATTCTCTTGTTTTTCAAGTTACGCTGTGATCATTTAGACAAAGTTGGAGTATTTGTCTAGTTGATTATGCAAGAAAAATTGGAAAGTGTTTGTGCAAGTTTTAAAAACTTATGCTAAATTATTTGTCAAATGATATATGTATGTATTGCACGGTCTAAAGGTTAATAACAAAATGGAAATACTAAAGTTTAATTTAGAAAAGCAACTGGAATGTAACAAAACAGAGTAATATAGTACAAGTTAAGTTTAATGAGGCCAACACTTACAAATAAACAAGGATCATGAAAGACATAAGTAACCACTTTATAAATGAAATGCAATAATTCAACCCATCCTCCTGTTTAGATAGTATCTATTGAGGTGATCATCAATAGTCACAAATTCATAGGTACTTTAGATGGTAGTACTGTATACTGACTCGAAAGGAATTCTTTTATGAAAAATGAAGCTAAAAAGTAAATTTAAATGTTCCTAGGCCTAGTATAGCACACACGTATACGATATTAGGCCTCAGATATCGTGTATTAGGCCTAGGAAAGTTAGGTTAGTTTAGTTTGTCAAAGCAACACAAGTTAAAAAAAAGTTTTCCAGTTTATTCATCTCGATAGTGCCAATTTCTACTTTCTAATGTACGTCGATATACTGTATATACTTTGGTCCTCATTGTTACTATACAGTACAGTACTACCAAAACTGGAGGATAGGCTGAATAATTAGATCTCTTAATGTAAAAAAAGACATTATTAGTGAATAAAATTTATATGATTAATACAAATAACTTGTTACAAGGGAAAATGTCTGTGAAATTGGTTACATTATTAATTATGATGCATATATGAATTATTAATGATATTGATTATATGATGCTAATTACATGATATTAAGTAAACATTTCTTGGTGTATCTTATTAAAATGGCTGGGAAACTTAGATTTTAATTACATTTGCGAAGTTATTCCCAATTGGGACCCTTGATTTGCATAGCATTTCTGCTTTGGTAAAGTCTCACTCTGATATTTCTAGAGTGGGTAATATTAGGTGTTAGGATAGTTCAATGATATTTACATTTTTAACTCCTCCACACCCTCTTATCTAGAAATGTATAAAGCTGGGGTTCGTATACAATTTCTTGTACGCCCTGTTAGTGCGCCAAAATCCCCATGCCTGAAAATCGAGCCAGAACATGTTAGGAATAATTGCAGCATAGACATGGCTGCAAACGAACAAAATGGCCTCCAGGGTCAAAAGAACAAAAACCACACTAGAGTAGAGCATGAAGCTCCCTGACCCTACAATAAGAGGTGAGAACCAAGAAAACTGCATTAGGAAAAAGTCATGGACCAAAAGGGAACTGTAAACCAAGAAGATGACAAGGGCATGGTTCAGACAATAGGAGGGCTCAGGCAGCACATAAGCATGCCGGAGGTGAAACAATGCACGAGACGGTTACTGATATGGCACCAAGGAAGTATTGATATCGAACACAAGCAGGAGTGGCTCTAGCAGTGCTGAATGATAAGAGGCGACAGTATTTGGCACGAGATGCCGAGCAAGTAACAACCAAGAAGGAATGAAAGCACCACACAAATGGAGACAGAAGAATGACAATGAAGGGAAAGTAAGTGGCAAAAAGAGCTGCTGGTAAGACAAGTGCAGGTGGGACACCATCAGTACAGCCACCTGCTTGCCATAGATATGACAATAAAGATGTCGGAAAGGCCAGATGAGAAGAGCCGAGGAGGAGTTTGAACAAGTGTTATGCCACTGGGCCAATCTTCTGAAAGAAGCAGAGCCACAGAAATACACCCAGGTTCAGACAACGGCGGCAGAACTGGGGTGGAGGACTGGGAGAGACCGGGATCTCTGGGGTCCTTCAGTGGGGGGAGGGGGGGGGGGAAGCTATCAAGCTTGTGCTAGTTTTGCGAGAGTTGATAATTTGTTTATATGGTTTGGTGGAGTTCAATTTAATGGGGGGGGGGGGGAATAATGCATAAAATGGATGGAAGGAGTAGAGAAGAATAACATAGAGGGAGAAGTTAAAGAGGACAGAGGAAGAAGGGAGGGTGAAAAAGGAAAAGAAGCGGGTAGAAGGAAGGTGGGATGAAATATTTAGTGAAAAGGAAAAGTTATGATAGAATTAGTGTTGAAAAGAAAGGATTATAAGATAGTATTAGGGATGAAATGAGAGGATTAATAGGCGAGAGAGAGAGAGAGAGGTGGCAGAGCTACCACTATCCATTAAAATATATTTTAAGACGAGAAATGGAACTCGTCTCTTATCCACAGTTATAACATTGATGATAACATGCAGTAACATGCAACCATTAACCATAGAGAATAATACCTCTTAAGATATTAGGATATTAGATTCACAGACATTTAAAACTTGGAAATTGACATTTATTTCTGATTGCTAGACATTTTGTATACTACTTTACATGCTAAAGTTAACATTGATTAAATTCTACAAAGGAGTAGTCACTGTACAGGAAATAAAGAACCCAATATGGCTGACTGCCCCTGGAATTTCACAAAATGCTTAATAATGGATCACAGAGTATATCATCTTGCACTCACTTGCCGGGTTCAATATCCCAGTAGGATGAACTTCATGGGCGACATCAACTTGTACGGGTCTGAAGACTCGGCTCTCACTATCTTGCCTGGATCCTCGGCTCGCACTGTATCCACACAATCTTCTCTCCAGTTTGAGGACTTGATGATTTCTCCTATGCCTTCTAATCTCTTTTTGTCGTGGCTGTGAAGATTCTGCCCACCAAGGTACCCAGACGCCTGTCCACTCTGAGACCACAACACAATCAACTACAGTCAATCAACTGTACACCAGTTGATTGACAGTTGAGAGGTGGGCCCAAAGAGCCAAAGCTCAACCCCCGCAAACACAACTAGGTGAGTACACACACTGGCGATTCTCAATCTCTTTGGTCACGGCACTCAAGATTCTACTCTGGTCGTTACTGTAGTTTCTCTCGTTACTCGGTTCTTACTGTCTTTGATTCCATCAACTTGTTTAGTCTTTTTTATACCCCTGGATCCTCCCCCTTTAATAAGGGACATAACTGGCAAACCCCTCACAGTGTTCAAGAGAGAACTGGATAAGCACCTCCAAAGGATACCTGATCAACCAGGCTGTGACTCGTACGTCAGGCTGCGAGCAGCCGCGTCCAACAGCCTGGTTGATCAGTCCAGCAACCAGGAGGCCTGGTCGATGACCGGGCCGCGGGGACGATAAGCCCCAGAAGCACCTCAAGGTATCCTCAAGGTAAGGTAAGGTACCCCCCCCTCCCCCTACTGTTACCGCTGGATTATCAGATGAAGTAACTTTCAAGTACAGTGGTACCTTTTGTTTTCCAATTTAATCTGTTCCCAGAGACGGTTTGACAACCAAAAATTTTAAAATTGAAACAAATTTTCCCATAAGAAATACTGAATTTAATTAATCTGTTTCACACACCCAAAAATATTAACTTAAAAATACATTTTACACGTACTACTACAGTACAGTACACTGTACTCATATTTTGTACTACAGTATGAACAAGTATATCTTACCTTTATTGAGGAATCTTGTTGACATATGGAAGACTGTGAGGAGGGACAGAGAAGGAGAGGTGTTAGTGTTTGGAAGGGGAATCCCCTTCCATTATAACATCAGGCAGTGATGACATTTCTGGGGTACTCTCTCTCCCTACATTTTTTAAGCATACCACTAGGACCTGGTTGTGGCTCACTACTTGCTTGCCTTACTAAGAATTTGTCTATAGACATTTGCTTTTCCTCATTCCTCACAACACTATGAATACCAATTCTTTTTCTAAATTCTCAAACTATCCCCTGCTCACCTTAAATGCTTTCATATCTTCATCATTTGTTACTGGGATTTTCTTTATAAGCTATTCATGCAATAGCCTTGCTTTTTCACAAATGATGGCCTCTGAAATGGTTTCAGAGACCCATGGCATGATATATAATAAGAACTTTTATGTTCAGAAACCAAAAAAGTGCACAAAGAATTCGAGCGTGGTCGTCACTAGGCGGGAGACACTGGTAAACTGAAGTGCGCCACATGCTCGGTCGGCCCATACGTGTATCGACAAACTCGAGAAGTGAGGCAAACCTCGACTACAGTCAAATTTTACAAAGAAATTGAGCTCGAAAACGGAAAAATTTGGAAAGTGTCATTCGAAAACCGTGGCTCTACCGTATCAGACGGTAACTTCTCGGAAAGGGATCGACTCGCCAACCTTTAATAACCATCAAAGGTGGGGATTTACATGACCCCTGCCTCATCTTCCCAGATGAGAGTTGTGGTTTAGGTCGCCTACAGGGCTCAACCCAGGTCATCTCTAACCATTACAGTTTGGCAGTTTTGGTACATGTGAACCCAGTAGTGGTCTGTATTAATTCACCGAGTTTCTGGATACTTTCCCAGTAGGGTGACGGTGTCATCTGCTCTCTTCACTTCTGTGAGGGGTTCAGGTTCTGGTTCTGGTCCCCAGTAGGCCAAACAGAACGCTGCAGCTGATGCTAGGAGACATCGTGGCAAAATAACTTCAGGAACCCACAAAGGGCTAACCCCAAAACTGCAGAAATGAAAGCAGCACATGTGATGTGTGGTAACGCTAATGGTTTTGATACTGTAATGTTAGGCATGGACAACAAACATGGTAGCTAGATATATAATGATGTAAGTGGTTACAGCAGTAGTTGAGTGCAGATGGCATCAGAGATGATGTCTGGTGATACATTAGGTTCAGATAGATCAGAGGAAGTGTTGCTTCTAGCTTGGCTATCTTGAGAATACCAAGATACTGGGGGTCAGACGGCCTTATATCCCTATCTATTTGACTTGGTTTAAATCGGTGCTGCTCATTGATTGGTTGATGGGGAAACTGGTTGATTCTGGGAAATGTATGGATATCATTTGTAATGTATGGAATTCCTGGCACATTTAAGTAGCTGCTATAGAACTCCTGAGTGTACAATGTTATTCCATTTGGGCTTTAGTGTTTAAGGTGTTTGCTTGCATTTTTTCCATTTGTTGCTACTTTTAAATCTAATATTTCATGGTTGTTGTTTTAGTAAAATTGCCTTGCATTCTTTGGGAAAAAAGCACGAGAGCAGAATAATGTGGAATATGGATGACACTTGAATTGTTCCTTCACCTCAAACAAAAACAAATTGGATATACAGTATCTCATGATTATATAATGGTTTTTTAACTGTGCTTTATGCAAATTATATTTTTGTTAAATATGATTAATTTCATAGTGAATAATTTTGTCAAGAATCATTGGGGCTGCAATGATTGTTCATTGTATATTTCAGTATCTCAGCTGTATCGCCAAGGCTGGGCAGAGATCCCCGAGGTGATGGCTTCCTCGGTTGTTGCACTAGTTGGTAAGTAATGAAATAGTGTCTTGAGACCTCAGCACCTTGTGTAATGTGAATGTTATTCAATCAGATTTTTATTCTTGTACAGTGTCAAAACTGCTGGGTAATTGGCCTACCCTAAGGAAATAGTAGGTGATATTACATCTACCAGTTATTCTCTGAACTTTAAACTTGATTTGTATTAAACTTGGTGTAGATTTAATTTGTCGAAAAATGTATTTTATACTTGGTGTAGATATTTCCCATGTTCCAAATATAAGTACAGTATTGTAGCTATATAGTAGACTTAATAAGGCACTGCGTGTTTAAAAAGTAAAGAACCACTAAACCAGGTGATACGACTAAAGCTTGCATGGAAAACTAAAGTATTAATGATTAGTATTTAATGCAATATATTTTCGGTAAAGAGCAGGTATGGTGGGCTTTCAGTACCAATATTGTAATGTCCTCCATGGTGCAATGACCAAAATTAGCCCATGAAACCAGGGAATGTTCATTCAAAGCACTGGTATCCTCAACATTTTCATCTGCATTTAAACAATGGAACAAAATGAATCGATATACAGTACAGTACAATGGAACCTCGGCCAATGAATTTAATCCGTTTCAAGAGGTAGAACGTAAACTGAATATTCGTACACCAAATCAAATTTTCCCATAAGAAATAATGTAAAATGAATTAATCTGTTCCACACACCCAAAAATATTCACTTAAAAATACATTTTATACAGAATACTACTCATATTTTTTACTGTACTGCTTTACTGTTTTTTTTACTGTACTATGGGGGGGGGGGAAGAGGTGTTACTGTTTGGAAGGGGAGTCCCTTTCCATTATAACATCAGGCAGTGATGACATTTCTGGGGTACTCTCTCTCTCCTACATTTTGAAGGTATACCACTAGGATCTGGTTGTGGCTCACTGCTTGTTTATCTTGCTAATAATCTGTCTAAAGGCACTTCGTCTTTCCCTAGTTTTTAACACATGTCTGTAGTGAGACATCCCATTGTCATTGAAAAGGTTTTAACACAATGACCTGCTACAGTTTTATCTGAGTGAGTCTGTTTAGCAAAACCTTGCAGCTCTTCCCATACTGCACACATTTTCTTAATTAATGTGGAAGGGAGAAACGCTTGTTGTAGTAGGTATCCCTCGATCTGTACAAATTCTTTAAAATCAGCAACAAATCTTTCTGCCTTTTCTTTATTTGAGCTGGCACCCTTTCTGTGCCTCACAACACTATGAATACCACTTTTTTTTCTATCTTGAACTATCCTTCTGCTCGCCTAACATTCATATGTGTCACTCATTTTCTTTAAGATCATCATGAAATAGCCTAGCTTTTCACAAATGATGGCCTCTGAAATGCTGTTACCTACTAACTCTTTGCATTAACAATAACTTCAACATCCTCAAGTGTTTGTGTTCTTTGCTTCGTAAGCACTGTTTCACCTTTTGCCACATTAGCACTCGTAATTTAATTTTTCTTGGCAATAAAGATGCTTATCATCGACATAGATTTGTTGTATTGCTTAGCCAGAGCAACCACACCAACACTGTCATTGTGTTTACAAATGATCTCTTGTTTTCCTCTCTCATCATCTTCACAACTATTTTCTTAGGTTGAACATTACCACTGACTTTCTTGGGACTAGTGGTGTAATATATTACTGTACAGTATATCCAAGCATGGAGACCTCATCTTCAGAAGGATATAGCTGCTCTGGAGAAAGTGTAACACTGGGCAACAAAAAATAATTCCAGAGCCAAGTCAACTCTCATATCGGGAACAGTTAAGGGCCACAGTTGGAGTTACAGTAGCTGTTCTGACACTGACAGCATTAACATTCCTGCTCAAGGTTTTAACACTGAACCGCAGCTCTTAATTGTCTAAATAACAGGCATTCATTTTTTTCATTTAGCACTTCCATTGGCCCCCATTATGGACTTCAACCATACTAAATAATAAACGGTATATACAATTATATTTTAATGCTTTTAATGGTTACAAAATACATGTACAGTATAATTAATAAGGCTCCTTTATTTCAGGTATTGGATTTATGGGCATAGGCTCTTATGTATATATTAAGAACGATGGAGACAGAAAACGCTATCGTTATCATTATACAGGTAAATATTATTAACATGTAAATTATGAAGTTTTGTGGTAATTGATTTGTACGTTTCAGTATTTTTTATTAGTTGGTAAAGTCGGTCGTATCTGGACGGTTAGTAGTCTCTAATCTTGGTGGTTAAAAAAAAGTGGGGGGGCTCAATTCTTTTGCATCATTCAGTGAAATGACTCCATAAAATCTCCAGAACATATACATATGTTCCATATTGAGGGTCATGGTAGTACAGTCGGGTTCATTCTTGACTCCCAATAGAGAATTCTAGGTTTCAAATACCAGGCGGCACAGAAATGGATGGGTGTGTTTCCTTTCACCGCATGCCCCTGTCCACCTACCAGTAAATAGGTACCCAGGAGCTTGTTGTGGGTTTGCATCCTGGGTGGGGTCAGTGCTGTATTTCGAAACTGGGGAGGGGTGGGGGGAAGGGCAAGTCGGTGTAAGCCCAACATGTACTGTTTGTATAACCTGGCTTCCTGTCCCCCGACATAATGAATTATTAATTGTTATATACTGTACTGTGTATCGATGCAGATGAGGAGTCACAATAACGTGGCTGAAATATGTCGACCAAACCACACACTAGAAAGTGAAGGGACAACGATGTTTCGGTCTGTCCTGGACCAGTCTCAAGTCAATTGTGAATCGACCATTCACAATCGACTTGAGAATGGTCCAGGACGGACCGAAACGTCGTCGTCCCTTCACTTTCTACTCTGTATCAATGACATTAATATAGTTAATAACTACAAATAAAAATTCAGGTGAGTATATGATCAATATTTTTTACATCTAGATGCACATTTCTTATAAGAATTATCAGGAAAATAACATTATGGTCGTCAATAAAAAAGTTTTAAAATTAAGATTTTGGGGTTTTCTTCCTTTTTTTTTTTCTTCAGGCATATTTAAGGTATCTGAAGCTTAGGCTGACAAGTAGACACCTAGGTGGGGTACTGCTACATATAATATGATATATCTGAAGACCAGTGAAGAAAATTACATAAGTTTCTGCACAGGAAAATTAACTCTCAAAAGTCACCTGCTACACTACATATGAAAATCCAGTATGGCAAGGGAAGAGTCTTTGCTTTACTCTGTGCTAATGCCTCTAATAGGGCAAAGTGTGTAGTTGTGGATAAGGCTGCAAAGCCTAGAATCAATAAAATATTGTATGAACACACTACCACTACCCTGCTACAGCAGTAAGACTGCACAATTTACTCAGGCAATGTTTTTAAACTGGTATGACACTTTTGTTAGTGGTTTGAGAATGTCAGACAATGTGGAGTGAGGACTAATAAGGTTGAGGCTTTGTTGCTGCTAGATTTGATCCTGCTCACCCCAGTTCATCTCAAGGGTAGCAGAATAACATGTATGACACTTAACACCTTGTTTTGATCCAAGCTATAAATTGAGGTTTTATCCTTGTGGGTACAACTGGAGCCTTCCAGGAAAGCATCTAACCCCCATATTGTGATACCTGGTTGATGGGGTTCTGGGAGTTCTTCTACTCCCCAAGCCCGGCCCGAGGCCAGGCTTGACTTGTGAGAGTTTGGTCCACTAGGCTGTTGCTTGGAGCGGCCCGCAGGCTGGTGATTGCATTGTCTTAACTTTTCTGCCACTTGCTACTTGTTAAGTACTCAAAATACTGAAAAATTGAGATACTCTGCCTGTCCTCATGATTTCACGAGTATAAATTGTAAAATGGATTTACTGAGCCATAAGTATTAGAACCTAAGCAACCCACCCAATCCATCATGGCTGAAAACCATTCATCCGAGAAAGTGTGTTGATTTTAATGCGGTTTCGGCAGTGTTGAAATTGTAGTACTGTACAGTACATTAGGTTAGATTAGAGGATGGGTTCAGGTACAGAAGTTAATTTTATTTTTTTTTTTTTTTTTGTAAAATTTCTTTTACCCTGTACTTAGTTTTATCTTCTCATGTTGCTTTCTTTTCCAGTTTACCGTCCTGATGATCCATTCGTCAAGACAATGAGGGATTGATTCACTTCGCTGTTTCTATAGCAAGAAATTCTATGGATTTATTAGATAAAAATGGTGTAAATGTTGCTTTTTAAGAATTAAATGCTGTACAGTATATAGAAAATGATTTTATCTAACCCAATTATATATGGCATTCCCATTGTTGGGGACAGGAAGTCTTAAACTTATTGAAGTCTCCCTAGACCAAAGGTGGGAAATGTATAGCATGCATGCCAAAGTTGGCACACACAAATATTTTGCTGGCACACAGCGCCACCCCTTGATTATACTTCAAATTCAGTTGACAATTCTTGGCTGATGCCTAGGATCCTTTTTTGATGGCCAAAGTTTGTTCAACATTTTTACTTACTGTAAGCTTGGCAAGGGTTTCAACTTAATATTGCTTTTGGAGTTCAGTAAAAGGGATTTCATAACAATTTGACTGACAAATGATTTATTAGTTCTAATCAGAATGAAATGTCAAACAAAACATTGAGGCAACTAACATCATTAATAAATTAACAAATGTCACAGCTTGAATACAATATTACTACAGGTATATCTGGCAGTTTAGTTTGTATGGGGATTTAGTTGATAAGAAATGTTAGTGTCTGGACAAAACCAGATACACTGGAACATTACTGTATATCTTACACTGTGAATTTTAATAATTTAAATGTCTAAATTTGTTGTATGAAATGACAAATAATTTTATTGCAAGTTATATCTAAAACTATTGGTCCTTCAAATTTTGCTTCTAAGAAACAAGGGTAAATACGTGATAAAAATATAAGCTGAGTAGCCTAAAATCATAAACAGCAACACTATTAGTTTAGTTAATTTATTATGCACCCCATACTCATCCTGTGGGCGGTAACACTACTTTACAATGTAATATCCAATAAAATAAGAATTGCCAAAATGACTCGTCTTCTGTGTGTAATATAGTCTTGAGAGTTCCAGTGCAAGAATTGGTGTTACTAGCTAAATTTATTAATTACACAATGAAACAATTTTTGTTCCTAGATAGTCCATTCCATTCACCTGGGCTGTAGGAGTCTTGAACCGTGGACCCCACAGGTGTGACACGGAAGCTTAATTGACTGGGCTATGAGTAGTCTTAATAAGGAAAGCTTATTTTCCTGGATAGTGTTATTTTCCGATTGCTTATGCCTCCAACAGAATAGAAAATGGCTATTTATACTCCCCAAACTTTACTTTGCTCTTGGCCTTGTAGAGCTTGGGGAAGATGTCTTGAAGGTAGCAGAAGGCTGCCAACTCCTTACCTAGAGTTGACATTACACACATAAATCACATTAACGTGATGAGTGACGTATTAAGGCAGTGTCTGGGATGCTCCCGGACGCAGGTTCGAATCCTCGTCACGGCCCTTGTGGATTTGTTCATTGGATACATCACGTTAGTGTGATCTGTGTGTGTAATGATGTATGGGTGAAGAGGGAGAACGGCCTATTGACATAGCTCGAGTGCAGGGGGGAGTTGTGTAAAATCCTGGTTTGTGCCTCGGAGAGGCTGCGGGATCCAGCAAGTTCAGTAGAACTTCGGTTTCAACTCTCTTTTAACCCTGTCGTATCTCGGTCGATTAAGGCAGTGTCTGGGATGCTCCTGGACGCAGGTTCGAATCCTCGTCACGGCCCTTGTGGATTTGTTTTAGAGTCGACATTGTTTCACAAGTCGGCAACCTTTAGGTACCTTCAAGACGTCTCTAAGCTGTCTGGGGGCAAATGTCGAGGCAAAATTTAAGGGGAATAGCTAGCTATTTTTACACATTGGAGGCATAACCAATTAGAAAATAACACCTCTGGAACCAAAGTAAATAATTTGTTAGTGATATTGGATGTGAAGATGATTCATAAAAGTTGTAAACATCCACTGGGAAGTGATTTTTAAGACCTTTTGTGCTATCACTCACACGAGTATAGGGTGTACAATAAACTACCGCCCACAAGAATATGACGTGCACAATAAATTACCCTCCCACCTATAGGTGGGGGAGGGTGTAATTTGTGGGGCCCCCACAAGATGAGTGTGAAGTGCACAATAAACTACCCACACAGGATAATTATGGAGTGCACAATAAACTATACAGCCGTCGCTGGCGGCAGGAATGAAAACCAATGAGGAGCGAGGAGAGGCAGCGCCACAACATGCCATCATTGTTCACAAGGCCGTTGACCGCCTCTCCCGCAGCTACTAGTATCTGACTGAGTTCCCCAGCTTGCCAGCGCCCATATCTGCGGCTGCTGCCACGCTGAGTGTCTCCTGGGAGTATAGTGTGTGACAGAACACCTGTGGCTCAGGGTCATCGCTCTTGTACGGGTCGTCAACTCGCTCTCTCCGAGGTATATGGAGATGCACCATATAAAGGGTAAGTATATACGTGTCACCAATTTACTGCAAGACGAGTCATCTGAGCATATAGTGCGCCAGTTTTGTGAACATTGCTTCGTGCATCAACTCCTAATCCCGCTTTCAGTACATTCTTTAGTTGACAGGCACTTGCAGACAACATAATAATAGTGATTTTAGTAAAAATGTAATTATGCACGATATATTAAAGCTATAATTATCTGTGACACAGACGGTACATTGGCAACTCGTCTTCTTAAGCAGAACGTCACATTTTGTACTTAGTCCTTAGTCCATAGCGCCACAAAAAATGACGTAATGCCCAGTTTTTATTCGTGTGTCCATAATCGGGTTAAGTTTGGGCAGTTTAGTACATCAGTTAATAAGTGACGCTGGAGAGGACGGGCTGGTTACATAGCCTCTCCTGGGGGCTGTGTGCTCTATATGGCTGCCTACTGCATAAACCGCGCACAAGCATTTTATAACAAATTTGGTGCCACTCACATGGAAAAGACGCTTTCTATTGAGATGATACAGTTATTATGGCTTTCGTGGTGAATTAAACATGCAAGGTTATGTAGCATAGGCTTTCCCCGGGCAGTTCTGCATTTTTAAGGTAAATATCGTATCAGAATTACAATAATTCTGATACATTTAGTATCAGTAGACCCCATACCCATCCTGTGAGATTCAGTAGACCCATACCCATCCATCCTGTGAGTAGCAGTAGATCCCATACCCATCCATCCTGTGAGTAGCAGTGGACCCCATACCCATCCTGTGAGTAGCAGTGGAACCCATACCCCATCCTGTGAGTAGTAATAGATCCCATACCCATCCTGTGAGTAGCAGTAGACCCCATACCCATCCTGTGAGTAGCAGTAGACCCCATACCCATCCTGTGAGTAGCAGTAGACCCCATACCCATCCTGTGAGTAGCAGTAGATCCTATACCCATCCTGTGAGTAGTAATAGACCCCATACCCATCCTGTGAGTAGCAGTAGATCCTATACCCATCCTGTGAGTAGCAGTGGACCCCATATCCATCCTGTGAGTAGCAATAGACCCCATACCCATCCTGTGAGTAGCAGTAAACCCCATACCCATCCCGTGAGTAGCAATAGACCCCATACCCATCCTGTGAGTAGCAGTAGACCCCATACCCATCCTGTGAGTAGCAATAGACCCCATACCCATCCTGTGAGTAGCAGTAAAACCCATACCCATCCTGTGAGTAGCATAGACCCCATACCCATCCTGTGAGTAGCAGTAGACCCCATACCCATCCTGTGAGTAGCAGTAACCCCATACCCATTCGGTGGGAGGTATTGAAAACATTACGGAGGCACATATACAGAACTGAACCCCAAAAATCATTTAGTTAGCAAGTTCCAGTCTTGATAAGCTAGTTACACAGTTTTAATGTTGATATCGAGTCATTTATAGCAACTATAACAAACTGTCTTCAGACACCACACAGCCCCTGTTTAGTCCCTAAACATGCTAAACATACACTCCCTCCAACTTCTCTTGTGCTATTTACATACCTGGTTGATGTGGTTCTGGGAGTTCTTCTACTCCCCAAGCCCGGCCCGAGGCCAGGCTTGACTTGTGAGAGTTTGGTCCACCAGGCTGTTGCTTGGAGCGGCCCGCAGGCCCACATACCCACCACAGCCCGGTTGGTCCGGCACTCCTTGGAGGAAACATCTAGTTTCCTCTTGAAGATGTTCACGGTTGTTCCTGTAATTTTCTGATGCTCGCTGGTAGGACGTTGAACAACCGTGGACCTCTGATGTTCATACAGTGTTCTCTGATTGTGCTATGGCACCTCTGCTCTTCACTGGTTCTATCCTGCATTTTCTTCCATGTCGTTCACTCCAGTACGTTGTTATTTACTGTGTAGCTTTGGGACCTGTCCCTCCAGTATTTTCCATGTGTATATTATTCGGTATCTCTCTCGTCTCCTTCTAGTGAGTACATTTGGAGAGCTTTGAGACGATCCCAATAATTTAGGTGTTTTATCTCGTCTATGCGTGCCGTATATGTTCTCTGTATTCCCTCAATTTCAGCAATCTCTCCTGCTCTGAAGGGGGAAGTGAGTACTGAGCAGTACTCAAGACGGACAACACAAGTGACTTGAAGAGTACACCATTGTGAGGGATCTCTGGACTGAAGGTTCTCGTAATTCATCCTATCATTTTTCTGGCTGACGCAATACTTGCTTGGTTATGCTCCCTAACGTTAGGACATCATTATTCCCAAATCCTTGACATGCTGTTTCCTACTATGGGCAGGTTCGATTGTGTTTTTGTACCCTGTATTATGTTTAAGATCCTCGTTTTTGCCGTATCTGAGTACCTGGATTTATCACCGTTAAACATCATGTTATTTTCTGCTGCCCAATCGAAAACTTGTTAATATCTGTTTGTAGTTTATCATGTCTTCAGCAGAGGTATTTTCATGCTGATTTTGTGTATCATCTGCAAAGGATGACACGAAGCTGTGACTGTGTTTTTGTCTATCTGATATGAGAATAAGGAACAGCAGTGGTGCAAGGACTGTACCTGAGTGCAGAGCTTTAACTGCGCTCGGACTCGATTTACTTGATTGACTGTTACTCTTTGTGTTTCGTTTCGACAGGAAATTGAGTATCCAGCGTCCTACTTTACCAGTTATACCCATTGACCTCATTTGTGTGCAATCACTCCATGGTCACATTTGTCGAATGC
>WNGS01166226.1:18312271-18322614 GCA_020271785.1 Procambarus virginalis | reverse complement strand
AGCATAGGCTTTCCCCGGGCAGTTCTGCATTTTTAAGGTAAATATCGTATCAGAATTACAATAATTCTGATACATTTAGTATCAGTAGACCCATACCCATCCTGTGAGATTCAGTAGACCCATACCCATCCTGTGAGTAGCAGTAGATCCCATACCCATCCATCCTGTGAGTAGCAGTGGACCCCATACCCATCCTGTGAGTAGCAGTGGAACCCATACCCATCCTGTGAGTAGTAATAGACCCCATACCCATCCTGTGAGTAGCAGTAGACCCCATACCCATCCTGTGAGTAGCAGTAGACCCCATACCCATCCTGTGAGTAGCAGTAGACCCCATACCCATCCTGTGAGTAGCAGTAGATCCTATACCCATCCTGTGAGTAGTAATAGACCCCATACCCATCCTGTGAGTAGCAGTAGATCCTATACCCATCCTGTGAGTAGCAGTGGACCCCATACCCATCCTGTGAGTAGCAGTAGACCCCATACCCATCCTGTGAGTAGCAGTAGACCTCATACCCATCCTGTGAGTAGCAGTAAACCCATACCTATCCTGTGAGTAGCAGTAGACCTCATACCCATCCTGTGAGTAGCAGTAAACCCATACCTATCCTGTGAGTAGCAGTAGACCTCATACCCATCCTGTGAGTAGCAGTAGACCCCATACCCATCCTGTGAGTAACAGTAGACCCATACCCATCCTGTGAGTAGCAATAGACCTCATACCCATCCTGTGAGTAGCAATAGACCCCATACCCATCCTGTGAGTAGCAGTAAACCTCATACCCATCCTGTGAGTAGTAGTGGACCCATACCCATCCTGTGAGTAGTAGTGGACCCCATACCCATCCTGTAAGTAGCAGTGGACCCCATACCCATCCTGTGAGTAGCAGTGGACCCCATACCCATCCTGTGAGTAGCAGTGGACCCCATACCCATCCTGTGAGTAGCAGTAAACCCCATACCCATCTGTGAGTAGCAATAGACCCCATACCCATCCTGTGAGTAGCAGTAAACCCCATACCCATCCTGTGAGTAGCAGTAACCTCATACCCATCCTGTGAGTAGTAGTGGACCCCATACCCATCCTGTGAGTAGTAGTGGACCCCATACCCATCCTGTAAGTAGCAGTGGACCCCATACCCATCCTGTGAGTAGCAGTGGACCCATACCCATCCTGTGAGTAGCAGTGGACCCCATACCCATCCTGTGAGTAGCAATAGACCCCATACCCATCCTGTGAGTAGCAGTAAACCCCATACCCATCCTGTGAGTAGCAATAGACCCCATACCCATCCTGTGAGTAGCAGTAAACCCCATACCCATCCTGTGAGTAGCAGTAAACCCCATACCCATCCTGTGAGTAGCAATAGACCCCATACCCATCCTGTGAGTAGCAATAGACCCCATACCCATCCTGTGAGTAGCAATAGACCCCATACCCATTCTGTGAGTAGCAGTAAACCCCATACCCATTATGTGAGTAGCCATAGACCCCATACCCATCCTGTGAGTAGCAGTAGACCCCATACCCATCCTGTGAGTAGCAATAGACCCCATACCCATCCTGTGAGTAGCAGTAAACCCCATACCCATCCTGTGAGTAGCAATAGACCCCATACCCATCCTGTGAGTAGCAGTAGACCCCATACCCATCCTGTGAGTAGCAGTAAACCCCATACCCATTCGGTGGGAGGTATTGGAAAACATTACGGAGGCACATATACAGAACTGAACCCCAAAATTCATTTAGTTAAGCAAGTTCCAGTCTTGATAAGCTAGTTACACAGTTTAATGTTGATATCGAGTCATTTATAGCAACTATAACAAACTGTCTTCAGACAACACACAGCCCCTCTGTTTAAGTCCCTAAACATGCTAAACATACACTCCCTCCACACATTCTCTTGTGCTATTTACATACCTGGTTGATGGGGTTCTGGGAGTTCTTCTACTCCCCAAGCCCGGCCCGAGGCCAGGCTTGACTTGTGAGAGTTTGGTCCACCAGGCTGTTGCTTGGAGCGGCCCGCAGGCCCACATACCCACCACAGCCCGGTTGGTCCGGCACTCCTTGGAGGAAACAATCTAGTTTCCTCTTGAAGATGTTCACGGTTGTTCCTGTAATATTTCTGATGCTCGCTGGTAGGACGTTGAACAACCGTGGACCTCTGATGTTCATACAGTGTTCTCTGATTGTGCCTATGGCACCTCTGCTCTTCACTGGTTCTATCCTGCATTTTCTTCCATGTCGTTCACTCCAGTACGTTGTTATTTTACTGTGTAGCTTTGGGACCTGTCCCTCCAGTATTTTCCATGTGTATATTATTCGGTATCTCTCTCGTCTCCTTTCTAATGAGTACATTTGGAGAGCTTTGAGACGATCCCAATAATTTAGGTGTTTTATCGCGTCTATGCGTGCCGTATATGTTCTCTGTATTCCCTCAATTTCAGCAATCTCTCCTGCTCTGAAGGGGGAAGTGAGTACTGAGCAGTACTCAAGACGGGACAACACAAGTGACTTGAAGAGTACAACCATTGTGATGGGATCTCTGGACTTGAAGGTTCTCGTAATTCATCCTATCATTTTTCTGGCTGACGCAATACTTGCTTGGTTATGCTCCCTAAACGTTAGGTCGTTATACATCATTATTCCCAAATCCTTGACATGCTGTTTTCCTACTATGGGCAGGTTCGATTGTGTTTTGTACCCTGTATTATGTTTAAGATCCTCATTTTTGCCGTATCTGAGTACCTGGAATTTATCACCGTTAAAACATCATGTTATTTCTGCTGCCCAATCGAAAACTTTGTTAATATCTGTTTGTAGTTTATCAATGTCTTCAGCAGAGGTAATTTTCATGCTGATTTTTGTATCACCTGCAAACGATGACACGAAGCTGTGACTTGTGTTTTTGTCTATATCTGATATGAGAATAAGGAACAGCAGTGGTGTAAGGACTGTACCTTGATGTGCAGAGCTTTTAACTGCGCTCGGACTCGATTTTACTTGATTGACTGTTACTCTTTGTGTTCTGTTCGACAGGAAATTGAGTATCCAGCGTCCTACTTTACCAGTTATACCCATTGACCTCATTTTGTGTGCAATCACTCCATGGTCACATTTGTCGAATGCATTTGCAAAATTTGTGTATACCACATCTGCATTATGTTTTTCCTATAATGCCTCAGTGATTTTGTCATAGTGGTCAAGTAGCTGTGAGAGGCATAATCTTCCTGCTCTAAATCCATGTTGGCCTGGATTGTGGAGGTCATTGGTTTCCATGAATCTAGTGACCTGACTCCTGATCACTCAAAAATACTTTTATTATGTGGAACGTTAGTGCAACTGGTCTATAATTCTTTGCCAATGCTTTGCTACCACCCTTGTGTAGAGGGGCAATGTCTGCTGCTTTAAGCGCATCGGGTATCTCCCCCGTGTCCAAGCTCTTCCTCCACACTATACTGAGTGCCTGTGCTACCGGCACTTTGCATTTCTTTATAAATATTGAATTCCATGAGTCTGGACCCGGGGCTGAGTGCATGGGCATTATTGTCAATTTCTCTTTCAAAATCTGCCACGCTCGTGTTGATATCAGTTATATTTACAGGTGTTTGAGTATCATTCATAAAGAAATTGTCCGAATCTTCCACTTTCATGCTGAGTATCGGAGTGCTAAACATGTCCTCATACTGCTTTTTTAGGATTTCACTAATTTCTTTGTCATCCTCAGTGTATGAACCTTCACTAATACGAATAGGTCCAATACTGGCAGTGGTTTTCGCTTTTGATTTAGCATATGTACAATACCTTGTTCCTGACTGCTACTCTTGAGCTGAAACGATTCCGTGATAGATATAATAGAACCCATGACCACCACACCAGAAATAAATATATCTTTAATATTCCTGGAGTCAGACTAAATCTGTGCAAGCGCTCATTGCAACTAAAAGGACCAAGTGTATGGATCTCTCTCTCTCTCTAATGAATTAAAAAAATCCAATCTATGCTTATTCAAAAGTAAAACAAAAAATTACCTAATTTCATCCTCATAGTTTCCTACCTTGTACTCACACTGTATCTTGTACTACCCACTTCCTCAATATTAGTACTTAAGACATGCAAAATTTCACCAATATAAGTAATGCTATCGATTTAGATTATAGTTATTATGTTAAATTCCAATTCTGCTACAATGTACCTATTAATACTCTTACTTTTATCAGATTAAGAAGTTAGCTGTTAGTTTTTGGTGTAGTTCATTTATTATGCACCCCATACCCATCTTGTGGGCGGTAGTGGAAAGGGTTACAGAGGCACATAATGGGCTCAGAGACTGAACCTCACAATTCATTTAGCTGAACAAGTTACAAATCTTGAGCTATTTACAAAATTCAGTATAAGTCGTCATATCATCAATGGGCTCGAGATCGACCACAAGTACAGTTTCTAAATTAAGCAACTGGCATATGTGGAGAGCTAGTGTCACAATTGATGTGTTTATCCTGCACACTGCCCCCCATCCAATTGGTACCACATTAGCAACCTTCCACGACTCTGGCACTCAGCCTGACTAATGATTTATTAAATATGGTAGATAATGGCTCGCAAAACTCCTCTTTGCATTCTTTAAGCACCCTGGCAAACACTTCGTCCGGCCCTGGGGATTTGTATGGTTTGAGTTTCTCTATTTGTTTAATAACATCCTTCCTGGTAACTGCTAAACTAGTCAACCTGTCCTCGTCCCCACCCACATAGTCTTGTTCGGTGGGTGGGAACGTAGTAAGTCCACTACGGGCTCACTATAGCCCGTGCTACTCGCAACTTTTTGTTCCCAGTAGCTGAATCTTAAACAACAACTGTGTCTAACAACTTGGTTGACCAGACCACTACCCAGAAGGCCAAGTTAGAGACTGGGCCGCATGGACAATGAGTAACGGAACTATCATTAAGGTAGTCAGAACTCAGGAGTTGTGGTCGGTTAGGTTACGTTTGTTTAAAAGAGAGGGATGACGTATATGGTTCCCTTATTGTCTGGGGTTTAGAGTCTAAAACACGAGAAATGTATGTACCCCTTTACGACATCCCGAATTTTTAATCACACCAATTCTAACCCAACACAACCTAACGAAAGTAAAAGATAAGGAATTGTGTTTTATATACGCTGCGTATGAGGAATGTGTCGTCATTATGACGTCATAATTTTCACTGGCGCGGGTTTTAGACCCGCCTGCACAAAGGCGACGTAAACACTAACAGATGACTGTGTTGTTGTTGTTGATTTAGGGGCGACGACGATCGTGGGATCGGATGCGCCCCAGCGTACCCATTAAGGGTGAATCGCAAAGCCCGGAAAGGTGAAACACCAAGCCAAATCGCGAAACGAGTGACGCCAATCGCTAGAAACTAATATGCCATACGCAAATAAACGCACAGACGGGCAGATGATTGGGGAGCCCCAGGAGTCCCTCAGGGTGACAAGCACCGGCCCCGCCTCACACAGAGAACACCAGGTAGCAAAACCAAAACGCAAAAGTCATCCAGTGTCCTCCGGCAGAGCTGAAGCCGGCCGCCCACCACGACTGAGGGCACACCAGGAGCCCACCAAGACCCGCCAACCCCCGGCACCTCTCGGCCAAGCCGGCCCCCGAACACCGTCACCCCGCCGGGAGAACCAGCCAGAACACGCCAAAAAAAAAAAACTCTATCAACAATCCTGTGACCCAAGGCGATATGTGCACCAGGCGTTGTACAACCGGACCGTTGAAAAGGGATGCCAAACGGCAGTAGCAAAGCCAAAACGCGAAAACAGGACGTGATCAGGCGGCTCCCAGGCGGAGGAGGTGTCCAGACGTCCGCTCGGCTTCAAGGTTGAACCAGGAGCCAGATGACTGTGTGACGTCAGTATAAGGGATGTGTAGATCGCTTCTAGGTTTAATATGAACACATTATTTCTTTATTGACATTGATGTAATATATGGAGAAGCATTAACTGGAAGTAATAGCCATTGTTTCCCTCTCTACAGACGAGGTGCTGGTCAACCCGCGGAGTGAATACCAGGTTACCAGGCGATACCGTGGCAAGGTCAAGGCAGTCATCTTCGATTGGGCAGGTCAGTATGTCACCTTTTTTTTTTTGCAGGGATATTCTTGTGCGGGCCCTAAGCCTTTGGCAGGCCCACTAAGTGTTGCTTGTTTTTGTTTTACTTAGGCGGAGTATGAGTATTTATGACTCGTATGGTCGCTTCAGGAAGATTTTTGTTCCATGTGTTTAAATAACTTCTGCTCTGTTGAATCTAAGTTGAAATCTTAATGAGTTTGTAACATTGCACTGTGTTAGATAATGTTCCAGTGGTCTGTCTGTCATTTCTCCACAGTGCTGACATTTCCTCTCATATTCCGGAACCTGTAAGCCTATTTCCCATGCACATGGGTATCCAAGCCTGATGCGATGTAAGTGTACTTCTGTTGTTATATTTGTGAGTGTCTTCTTATCAATTATTTTCAACCCAGTGGCATGAGATACTTTGAGCTCTGTAATTACTTTATACTCTCACAAATATTGCATTGGAAATTATTCTTGTGTTCTACCCAGAGTTTGCAACTGCAGACTAGATTTCCATCTTGTGTTTTCTCCTGATTCCGCCTATGACCATCCTGCAAGATGGGGGGATATTAAACACACATAAATCACATTCACGTGATATATATCAAATATGGGCCATATGACCGAGTGCTTGTGGGTCATACGTAAAAGCTGGACTGGCTTCAGTAGCCTTCAGATTGCCTGTAATTTCATTAAAAATCCGGTTGCATGAGTTTACTAGTCAGCCAGCGGTGGTCTAGTGGTAGAGTATGCAGCTTGGCAATGCCAACATCGTAGGTTCGCGCCCACCTTATACCTCTAGGGAATTTTCTTATGGGAATATTAGATGAACTCACAGCTAGCTCTTGAGCTTCTATAATCCTCCACATAGAATAAGGAAGCAGCACATTGTTACGTGTACCTAAGCTTGTTAAGAATCTGCCCGAAACACTGTGCGTACTAGCGGCTTTACAAGAATGTAAACACATCATGCTATGTACTCTCATAAACCCAATGTAACTAATTGTATATAAATATAAATAAAATAAAAAAGAAGTTGTCATTACCGTGGGCGTGTGTTTAACCTGTGACAGGGACGGTGGTGGACTGCGGCGTGATGTGTCCGGCCGGGACCTTCATGGAGCTGTTCCTGGAGGAGGGCGTGCCGGTGACCAGCGACGAGGCCAGGGCTCCCATGGGCATCCACAAGCGGGTAACCATTGTACATCTCGATGAATGAATGATGTAGATTAAGCCATCCAAAAGGTGGCACGGGCATGAATAGCCCGTAAGTGGTGGCCCTTTTGAGCCATAACCAGTATCAGTAGATGATACTGTAGATCTGTGGAGGTGCGCCTGCACCCTGCGTGACGGGAGATGTGTCCCGTGGTGTTGTACATCTCTCGCTCACGATGGCCTGCTTGAGAACCCGCACATCACTTGTCCGTTGCGTCACTTGGGGATGGACTGTAGAGCGACGGTCTCACGCCATGCAGGTCGGAGTTCAATCCCCGACCGGCCGAATGGTTGGGCACCATTCCTTCCCCCCGTCCCATCCCCAATCCTTTTCCTGACCCCTTCCCAGTGCTATATAGTCGTAATGCCTTGGCGCTTTATCCCGATAGTTCCCTTCCCCTTCCTTTCTCAATTTACGATATATTCTCCTCTTTCCTCGACCATGCCGGCTTATATGTATTTATTAAAGTTTACGAGCTCTGAAGCACGTAAACTGAGTACTAAATACAGACTAAGCCGCCATGGCTTTGTTCTCGACTCATTAACGAGGATCCCGGGCTTAATTAACGTGGGGGACAAAAATGGTTGGGCACGTTTCCTTTCACCTAATGTCTCTATTCACATTGCAATAAATAGGTCCCTGGGACTTAGGCAACTGTTGTGGGGCTGTATCCTGGGGAGGGTTGATATAAGCCTAACGCGTATGAATACACCCAGGCTTTTCAACAGTTAGAGCCCCGCTCCTGTGCCAGGTAAGTCCACTACGGGCTCACACCTCATGCTAAAATTATTATTTATTATTGTTGCTATTATAATTATTACGAAATTTTATATTGAAAGCTGTATGTCATGGATGATTGAATTGATTTAGTATGGAGATAAAACATGTGAGTACACTGCACCAGGCACACATAGGGAAGATGGTGGAGGCGGAGGGGCTCCGCGCCCGCTGGTGTGAGGCCAAGGGCGCCCCGCCCTCCCCAGCCGACGTCGACCGCATGTACGCCAAGTTTGTCCCCAAGAACATTGCTGCCCTCCATAACTACTCCTCCTTGATCGATGGTAAGTTTTATAAGGTGTACACCCCAAGGTCTCCTCGCACAGTTGGCTTCGGTCTTGATTCACAATCGAGGGGATCTTGGGTCCGATTCCAGGGCGGGACAAATGGTTGGGCACGTTTTCTGCATCTAATATCAATAGATTCACCTAGCAGTCAATAGGTACCCGGGAGTTAGGCAACCATTGTGGGTTGCATCCTGGGGAAGGTCAGTAGTAGTCGACCTAGGCGGACCTCGATAAGGCTAAATACAGGCATCCTGTCCCCGACAACGTGAGCTCAGAATGACCATATGACTGAGCCAAGGGGACCAGTTGTGGCCCTGACTACTAAATGTGTTACCTGCTAAGGACCTGCATATTCAGGGCAAGATGAGCTACTAGATGACAGGACATGATTGCCCGAAACGCTATGCGTACTAGTGGCTTTAGGTATTGTATGTACTATATCTTTAAATCCAACATTATGTATGTAACTCAATGTATGTACCCTTACCTAAATAAAAAATCTAATCTAATCTAATGATAAATTTGCTGGCTTCCAACACATCTGTAGGAAGGAACGCCATCTTTGGGAGTTCATGTCACTGATGGCTTCCCACTATCGAGGTCCTCCCTCGACCTACAGCTGACCTCCTCCAGACGCAACCCCTCAACACTTGACTATCTCCGGCGGGTAACTATTTACTGCCAGGTGAGCAGCGTCCATCAGGTGAAAGGAAATGTTGCCCAAGCACTTCTGTCCTGGCGCGATAATCGAACCCGTGACTCGGGTGTGACTGGTCATTGCTTACCACTGGCACCACAGGACCTTTATTAACACAGGTAGTACACAGCCCCAAGGACAAGACTCATCAAACCTTATTCATCCATTTACAAGACCTGTTCATCTTCCAGCAATCATGGCGGCGTTGTTTACATTTCTTAAACAGCTGATGACCGCCCGAATCACCACAGGTCGTTTATAACAATAATAACAGAGTTGTGAAATTTCCAAACTCGTAAACAGGGTCCATATTCACGAAGCAGTTACGCAAGCACTTACGAACGTTTACATCTTTCCTCAACCTTTGACGGCTTTGGTTACATTTATGAACAGTTTACAAGCATGAAAACTTGCCAAACATCTGTTGTTATTGTTATAAACAGCCTCCTGGTGCTTCGGAGCTCATAACTGTTTAATAATTGTAAACAAAGCCGCCAAAGATTGAGAAAAGATGGACAGGTTCGTAAGTGCTTGCGTAACTGCTTCATGAATCTGGCCCCAGTTTATTAAATGTAAACAGAGCCGCCATGTTGTACAGGTTTCATAAATGGATGAGTAAAGGTTTAATGAATCGTGGTTAACGTGGATCTTGCCAACAGGTACAGTGGAGACTGTGAGTCAACTACGCGAAATGGGTATCAAGATTGGTTCATGTACTGGTTATCCATCACCCATTGTGGAGGAGCTCAAGGTCCTCGCTGCTGCCCAGGGGTACACCCCTGAGCCTATGTTGCTGCAGACGAGGTGCCCCAGGCCAGACCCATGCCCTAATGGTGAGTGATTAAAGGCGCCCCAGGCCAGACCCATGCCTACATGGGAGTGATTAAGGTGCCCCAGGCCAGACCCATGCCTATATGGTGAGTGATTAAGGTGCCCCAGGCCAGACCCATGCCCTATATGGTGAGTGATTAAGGTGCCCCAGGCCAGACCCATGCCCTATATGGTGAGTGATTAAAGGCGCCCCAGGCCAGACTCATACCCTATATGGGAGTGATTAAGGTGCCCCAGGCCAGACTCATACCCTATATGGTGAGTGATTAAGGTGCCCCAGGCCAGACCCATGCCCTATATGGTGAGTGATTAAGGTGCCCCAGGCCAGACCCATGCCCTATATGGGGAGTGATTAAGGTGCCCCAGGCCAGACCCATGCCCTATATGGTGAATACTGAGTATGGTGATTGAGTCTAGGGAAGACTCTGGTT
>WNGS01166226.1:18295330-18303219 GCA_020271785.1 Procambarus virginalis | reverse complement strand
GGGGTGAGTGAGTGTAGCGGAAGCCAAGGCCACACGCAGGGGTACGCTCACACCCCAGAGGTGACTCGAACCCATACTGCCAGAGCAATGCAACTGATGTACAGGATCCCTTAACCACTCGACCAGCACGACCGGACAAAAGAGGATGGTAGCCGAGGCTATTTCCATCCCCCCGCCAGCACTCGGTTGGTATCTTGGCATAGTATTTTATCAATTACCTTATCTTTGGGAACACGTGAGGAACACAAATGACAAATGACACTTTGTCCGTCGTGTTGGTCGAGTGGTTAAGGGATCCTGTACATCAGTTGCATTGCTTCTGGCAGTATGGGTTCGAGTCACTTCTGGGGTGTGAGTTTCAGTGGCATATATGCCTGGAGACCGTTCAGGCTTGTTTGCATATATATATATCGTAATTCTGTGGCGCGGGTTCGATTCCCGCACCAGGCAGAAACAATGTGGCAAAGTTTCTTTCACCCTGAATGCCCCTGTTACTTACCAGTAAATAGGTACCGTGGAGTTAGTCACTGTCACGGGCTGCTTCCTGGGTGTGTGTGTGTGTGGTGTGGAGGAAAAAAAAGTAGTTAGCAAACATTGATTGACAGTTGAGAGGCGGGCCGAAAGAGCAAGCTCAACCCTCGCAAACAGAACTAGGTAACACCACACAAATGGAATGCATTAGGTAGTGATTGTGGAGGCTGCTTCCATACACAGTTCCAATGCAGATATGATAGAGCCCAATAGGCTCCAGAATCTGCATACACCAGTTGATTGACAGTAGAGAGGCTGGACCAGAGAGCCAGAGCTCAACCCTCCCCACAAACACAACTAGGTGAGTCCAACGAGAAGGGGCAAGTGCTGCCTTGTTCTACATTTGCCTGACAGATTAATAGTTCTGTGGTGCTCATCAGATGACCCCACCCCTCGTCCCCATTCCCCCCATTCATCCCACACCCTTCTCCTCCCCTCCCCCCCCCCCATAGCCTCAATCATACCCCCTGGATCCCACACTTGGCCATTATTAAAGACACACTCACCGGGGGAAGCACTTGAGTGCTTATATCCCAGGGTACTGACGAGAGGCGCTCACATGCCCGGGGGTGAACACTTAGACACTCTACTACGTGGGGGCTCTACGAGGGCTCTACGAGACTTGGTTAGAGCCTCTTCTAGATGGTGCTCGTAGAGTTTTAAGAGGCGTCCGCGCCACTTAAGATGGTTCTAGATTAACCCACTGGGAGATCATTCCTCTGTCACACTTCACACTCCGGAACCACTTACGGCCATACACTTACCCCCCCCCCCTCCCCCGCTTGCCCCTTTGTAGTTACGTAAGTATAAAAACAGATCTCGTGAACCACTGATCTATATATATATATATATATATATATATTATATATATATATCTATATATATATATATAATATTCGGGTGGGTGTTTGGAGTGGGTGTTCGGAGTGGGGGGTGTTCGGAGTGGGTGTTCGGAGTGGGGGTGTTCGAACTGGAGTTCGGATATATATCTGTCAGTACTTACCGATTAGTGACTATAGGGAATGAGGTTTATAGCTCTTTATTACCCCACACAGCCTGTTAGGCTTCTCCCTGTTGCCTTATTGTTGATTCTGACCCTCATATGCTTTGTCGAGTCTGACCTTATGGAGGTGGTGGAGGTGGCTTCCGCAACTTCTCCTTCTCTGTGCATTCCTCTTGATATATATATATATATATATTATATAATATATATATATATATATAATATATATATTATATATTATATATATATATATATATATATATGGAGGTGGCTTCCGCACTTCTCCTTCTCTGTGCATTCCTCTTGATATATATATTATATATATATATATATATATATAATATATATATATATATATATATATATTATATACCCTGGAAACACAAACCGTAACTGTCTCTATTTTCTGCTTGTTACAACTTGTAATAAAGTTGTTTACATCTTGGTTGAACGTGTTTATGACGTATTAGAACGTTTTACAACTTGCTATATTGGTTGTTATAAACTGTTTAGGAGGTGTTAAACTTTTCGAACGTTGTACCAACGTCGTAGTTTCGGTGTATGTTTGGCGGATGGCCACCCGTTTAGGGTACGAATATATTCTTATATTTCTTTGACTCATTTGTGTTCCCATGATATCCTCTCTGCTAATTTTCTTTATTGACCACTTTGTCAATTGCCTCTCTTGGTATCTTGTATGTTGCGATCATGTCTCCTTCACGCTTGTGAGGTCTTATATTCCCTTAACCTTTCCTCAGAGCTTAGCCCCTTTAGGTCTGGTATTAATCTTATACTTTTTTCAATTTTAGTTTTATAGTTGAGAGTGTGATGACTGGGGCTGGTGCTGCATATGCCAGCATTGGTCTAACAAAAGCTGTGTATATTTGTCTTGAAGTCGTCCTGGTTTAGGTTTCTAAACCATGTTCCAATGTTTGCCAGCGTCCCATACGCCGCCGATGTCACCCTGTTTGTGTGTGCCTCTGGGGATAGTGTTGGAATTATCTCCATTTCCAAATTCTTGTCTATTTACAACTGCTGGGGATGCCTAAATTAACCCTTTTGGTGAAGATTCCTCTTGGTCTTCTCTCTCCCTTCCCCTCTTCATTGCCTTACACTGGTTGGGTTTGAATTCTAGCAATCATTTGTTTGCCCACTGGTGGAGTCCGTCAAGGTCACACTAACATTTTTTTCTACAGTAGTCCGCAGTTTTTCATTCCCTATTAATTTGCCCAACCACTTGGGCTGGAGGGTAGAGCGACGGTCTCGCTTCATGCAGGTCGGCGTTCAATCCCCGACCGTCCACCAAGTAGTTGGCCACCATTCCTTCGTCCCTGTCCCATCCCAAAGCCTTATCCTGACCCCTTCCCAGGGCTATATAGTCGTAATGGCTTGGCGCTTTCTCCTGATAGTTCCATTCGATACCTTGTCTCTGACCGTGACTCTCGGTGTTCTGTCCTTCAGGTACTCCCTTATACCCAGTTCAGCATCTTCCCAGTTATCCCCACTTGCGTCTCCATCTTGTACAACAGTCTATCACGAGAAACAGTATCAACTGCTTTCTGACAGTCTAGGAAAAAGCAGTCTACCCAGCCTTCTTTTTCCTATCTTATTTTAGTAACCTTGTGTCATAGGATTGTATTAAGTTTGTCAGTTTGTATTTTCTTGTATTATTAAGTTTGTATTACCTTGTATTATTAAGTTTGTATTAACTTGTATTATTAAGTTTGTATTATCTTGTATTATTAAGTTTGTATTATCTTGTATTATTAAGTTTGCATTATCTTGTATTATTAAGAGGAAAGTTGTTTCTCTCCCGATGCTCTACAATCCAAGCTGATTACTTTTTTCTCATTATTTTTATCATTCCATCAGTAATACTTGTCTGTAATTTAGTTCCTTCTTTCTATCTCCTTTTTTGAATATTCGAATTAAGTTTTTTCCTTCAAAGTTCTGGGAAGTGTCTTCTGGCTCTTCAGCTCACAATCCTGGTCTCCGCGCTGGCTCTTTTGTTAAGACCTCCTGGAAATCCATTTATTCAGTTCCACACACATCTCCTTGTCATTTTCGAAAGTCATGTTCACCTTGATCACATTGAGAATAAGCCATTGCACCGGTTCGAATCCTTATCACGGCTCCTGTGGATTTTTTTTTATTGATATATTGTGTTATTGCGATTTCTCTGTGTACAGTGTTACTTTTTGTATTCCTTCTTATACGGCTACAGAACCGCTTTGGCTCGTCCTTAGAGGTGTTCTGTGTGTGTGTGTGTGTTTCAGGCATTAACAGGTTTCTGGGTGAATGTTTTAATAGTTTAATATATATTTTGGGGTATTATAATATTACACACACACACACACACACACACACACACACACACACACACACACACACACACACACACACACAACACACACACACACACGCACGCACAAACGCACACATATCCACGCATGCGCAGACACATACACTCCATAAACGGACTCCATACACAGTTTCAAATGTAGACATGATGGATCTCAACAAGCGCAGGCATCTATACTCCACTTGATTGACAGTTGAGAGTCGGGATCAAAGCGCCAATTTCAATCCCTCAAGCACAGTAAGGTGATTTCACACACATGGCTACTAGAGTTTAACACAAGTAAATGTAGAGTAATGAAGTTAGGTGGAGGGAGCAGGAGGTCAGACACACGGTACCAAATGGGAGATGAAGTCCTTCACGAAACGGACAGAGAGAAAGATCTAGGAGTTGATATCACACCGAACCTGTCTCCTAAAGCCCACATCAAAAGGATATCATCAGCGGCGTATGCGAGGCTGGGTAACATTACACCTGCCTTTAGAAATTCGTGTTAGGAATCATTTAGAACTTTGTATACCACGTATGTAAGACCAATCCTGGAGTATGCAGCTCCAGAATGACGTCCGTACCTTGTCAATCATTAGACGAAGCTGGAAAAAGTTCAAAGGTATGCTACTAGACTAGTTCCAGAGCTAAGAGGCATGAGTTACGAGGAAAGACTGCGTGAATTGCACCTCACGTCGCAGGAAGACAGACGAGCTCGGGGAGACATGATCAAAACATTCGAAATTCTCAGGGGAATTAACAAGGTAGACAAGGATGGATTACTTAACACGGGTGGTACACGTACAAGGGAACACAGGTGGAAGCTGAGTACCCAAATGAGCCACAGAGACATTATAAATAACTTTTTCCCTGTCAGAGTAGTTAGTAAATGGAATGCACTATGAAGTGATGTTGTGGAGGCTGACTCCATACACAGCTTTAAATATAAACTGGAACCTATACCCCAATTGATTAAGAGACGAGAGGCGGGACCCAAGAGCCATGGCTCATTCCTCACAAATACAACTAGTGGAGTACACGCCAGCACAACATTAAAACATACGAAAATATGCACATACACACTACACTTTTATTGAACATATTCACATTTCGACTCATTGAGAATTATATGGCTTTCTTGACCCTCACTTCCGGTCCCAGCTCCGGAAGTCAGATCTAAGATCTAAGATCTCCAGCTCCAGATCTAAGATTACGTGTGGAGTGATTGCTTCCCTCAACTATGAGGACGGGCTAGCATAAACACCGTTCAAATTGTTCATATATGTGCATACACACTCACAGGGGTCTGGTAGCTGAGTGGACAGCGCGCGGGACTCGTAATCCCGTGGCCCCGGGTTTGATTCCCGGTGCCGGTAGAGACACATAGACAGAGTTACTTTCACTCTGATGCGCCCCCCCCCACGTTATCTAGCAGTAAATAGGTACCTGGGAGTTAGATAGCTGTTACAAGCTGCTTCCTGGGAGGTGGAGAAAAAAATAATTAGTAGTTAGTAACAGTTGATTGACTGACAGTTGAGAGGCGGGCCGAAAGAGCAGAGCTCAACCTCCGCAAGCACAACTAGGTGAACACACACACACACACACACACACACATACACACACACACCAGTGGAGTCACCAGTGGAGTCCCACGGGGCTCTGTGCTTGGACCTATCCTGTTTCTGATATACGTAAATGATCTCCCAGAGGGTATAGACTCATTCCTCTCAGTGTTTGCTGACAACGCCAAAATTATGAGAAGGATTAAGACAGAGGAGGACAGCTTGAGGCTTCAAGAAGACCTGGACAAGCTACAGGAATGGTCGAACAAATGGCTGTTAGAGTTTAACCCAAGCAAATGTAATGTAATGAAGATAGGGGTAGGAAGCAGGAGACCAGATACAAGGTATCATTTGGGAGATGAAATACTTCAAGAGTCAGAGAGAGAGAAAGACCTGGGGTTGATATCACGCCAGACCTGTCCCCTGAAGCTCATATCAAGAGGATAACATCAGCAGCATATGCCAGGTTGGCTAACATAAGAACGGCCTTTAGAAACTTGTGTAAGGAATCTTTCAGAACATTATATACCACATATGTCAGACCAATCCTGGAGTATGCGGCTCCAGCATGGAGTCCCTATCTAGTCAAGCATAAGACTAAACTGGAAAAGGTTCAAAGGTTTGCCACCAGACTAGTACCCGAGCTGAGAGGTATGAGCTACGAGGAGAGACTACGGGAATTAAACCTCACTTCGTTGGAAGACAGAAGAGTTAGGGGGGACATGATCACCACATTCAAGATTCTCAGGGGAATCGACAGGGTTGATAAAGACAGGCTGTTTAACACAAGGGGCACACGCACTAGGGGACACAGGTGGAAACTGAGTGCCCAAATGAGCCACAGAGATATTAGAAAGAACTTTTTTAGTGTCAGAGTGGTTGACAAATGGAATGCATTAGGAAGCGATGTGGTGGAGGCTGACTCCATACACAGTTTCAAGTGTAGATATGATAGAGCCCATTAGGCTCAGGAAACTGTACACCTGTTGATTGACGGTTGAGAGGCGGGACCAAAGAGCCAGAGCCAAGCTCACCCCGCAAGCACAACTAGGTGAGTACAACTAGGTGAGTACACAACACACACACACACACACACACACAACACCACCAGGCACATACTACACCAACACACACAACACACACACACACACACACACACACACACACANATGTGCTTCCATACATCTCTCCCAACACCGTTCATCCTGTGACCGGCCACGTCTCCCCGGCCGGTTCACTCGCCCTGCTCTTTCACGCCACCACCTTCGAGCAGTTGGGCAGCTGACGAGGAGTCTGTCACCAGTAACTCGCTCCGTCACCAGACGTACCCCAGAGCTTTGCAAGAAGATCTCAGGGTATATGCAGGCATCATCGACGGGCGACGCTGACCTTCAACAGAGTCTCCAACATCAGATCTCCAACATCAGATCTCCAACATCAGATCTCCACATCAGATCTCCAACATCAGATCTTCTCCAACATCAGATCTCCAACATCAGATCTCCAACATCAGATCTCCAACATCAGATCTCCAACATCAGATCTCCAACATCAGATCTCCAACATCCGATCTCCAACTTCAGGTCTCCAACATCAGGTCTCCAACATCAGGCCACCACGCGAGAGTATAATGATGCGCAATAGAAAACGCGTATATGAACATGAACATTGATGTGTCAAGATTTACGAATGATGGTTCAGAGAAATGACTCTATTATTAACGGTGTCAAATAGTTTTGTCGAATCAGTTGGAAAAGTGTTACATTATGTGGATGTAAAAGAAACTAGACCTAGAAAAGTGGTCCTAGACAGTGATCTTAGCTAGATGACTTGGGTCTCTAGCACTAACTTTATCGTGAAATTTATTATTATTTTATTTCATGTATGTGTCTATGTGATAAGTATGTCCTGGTGATGAGTGTCCAGGTTCCCTGTTTGGTACCAGTGTTGGGTACATATTTTTTTTATTATTTGCATGCCTTTATGTGTCAATAAAATGTTGTAATGTTAAGAAATGTTTCTGTTGTGGTAAGAGGTAGTCTTACTTTCAGTGTGTGCAGGGTGCATGGAGATTGACCCTGGCACTGTTGTCTTGTGCGGTATTGGATTGGCCGACAAGTGTTCTGTAACGTACGGTTCTGTTGCAGAGTTTTGATGTCAGTTGTTTTTGTAACCATGTTTTATAACTTGTATAACTCATAGGTTTGGCTGTGGGTCATGAGGTACCCAGCAGAGGTTTAGGGTATAATGTTACCTGTTATTTTTTTAATTACTTCATTTTTTTATGTTAGAATAGGAATATTACATATATTTTCATGTTGTTGATCATTTTATTTGTGTATGTTTTGTTCTTCAGATCTTCTGAGGAAGGCTTGCTAGCCTGCCTAGTGTGCAGGCAGGATGTGTCATTGGATCATAGTATTCCTTATTTATCATGTATTACTTG
>WNGS01166226.1:18287830-18290330 GCA_020271785.1 Procambarus virginalis | reverse complement strand
GAAGCAGCAGCAACAGCAACAGAAGCAGCAGCAGCAGCAGCAACAGAAGCAGCAGCAACAGAAGCAGCAGCAGCAACAGAAGCAGCAGCAACAGAAGCAGCAGCAACAGAAGCAGCAGCAACAGAAGCAGCAGCAACAGAAGCAGCAGCAACAGAAGCAGCAGCAGCAGCAACAGAAGCAGCAGCAACAGAAACAGCAGCAGCAGCAGCAACAGAAGCAGCAGCAACAGAAGCAGCAGCAGCAGCAACAGAAGCAGCAGCAACAGAAACAGCAGCAGCAGCAACAGAAGCAGCAGCAACAGAAGCAGCAGGTTGTGGCAACGCGAGCCTTTGTGTGAAGTTATATATTTAGAAAGCTTTCCACGTGTGCACACGCGCGCGCGCGCGCGCGTGTGTGTGGTGTGTGTGTGTGTGTGTGTGTGTGTGTGTGTGTGTGTGTGTGTGTGTATGTGTGTGTGTGTGTGTGTATGTGTGTGTGTGTGTGTGTGTGTGTATGTGTGTGTGTGTGTGTGTATGTGCTCACTTAGTTGTCCTTGCAAGGTCGAGCATCAGCTCCTAAGCCCCGCCTTGCGGCCGTCATTTCTGTGACTGTTTTTCCACTTGTTTTGTTTTATTTTCAGTTTTACATTTAAAGTTGTGAATGGAATTGTCTCCGATAACTTCCTCATCCAGCTCCTTCTTTGTATCTTGTATGTCGTTGTCATCACCCTTATTCTTACCGTCGGTTCTTTAATGTACTGACTCTTAGACCTATTTCTCCTCTATTTACTATATATTTATTTCTAAAACGCGCGCGCGCGCACGCACACACACACACACACACACACACACACACACACACATACACACACACACACACAGGAGCAGCTCCGCAGCAGCTGTCTAACTCCCAGGTACCTATTTACTGCTAGGTGAACAGGCGCATCAAGTGAAAGCAATTGCGCCCATTCTTTTCTGCCTCGACCGGGAATCGAACCTGGGCCCATAAATCCATAGGACTGTAGTGTGCGTGTGTGTGTGTCTGCGTGTACGTGTGGCGTGTGTGGGTGGGGAGTTGGTATCAGTAGGGGGGGTTGGCGACCCCTCTCTCCGTCACCCCTCCCCAGAGTGGGCACCCCACCCCCCTCCCGGGCACTTCGTCTGTCACTCACGTGCCCTGTGTGATGAGTGCCACACGGTGCCCACGCCCGCCCGTGTAGCCCACCCCCACACTGCCCATTCTGAGGAGACTCTTGCCCATTCTGCCCCTGTGGGGGGCTCACCTATTATACCCTACCCCCCCCCCCCTACACAACATCCCTCCCCCCTCCCCACTACATCCACCCCCCACCCACAACATCCACCCTCCTCCACCCCCCACAACATCCCCCCCAACACCCCCCCACCCTTACCACAACCTCTCCCCCCCCCAGCCCATAACATTCATATAAACTATTACCCACAATCATCTATCAGAAATAGAGCAACATTTGATATCTTCATGAATGACCTGATAACGGTTGACTCATCCTCTCTCTCATCTTAGTTAACGATGGGAATAACACGCACATTGTCTCTCTGTCCCTCTGTGTCTGTCTGTCTCTGTCAGAGACAGAGATTACCACATACCAAATTTCCTGAGAACTTGGTATGCAGTAATCATGTCTCCTCTAAATCTTCTGTCATCCAGCGACGTGAGATTCAGTTCATGTAGCCTTTCCTCGTATCTCATACCTCGTAATTCTGGGACCAGTCTGGTGGCGTACCTTTGAACCTTCTCCAACTCCGAATTGTGTATGTCTAGATCTGTACTCCACTCTAGCGCTGCATAATCCATGATTGCTCTGACATACGTGGTATACAAGGTTCTGAATAATTATTTACACAAATTTCTAAAAGCGGTTCCGATGTTGGTCAGTCTTGCATATGCGCTGGTGATACCCTCTTGATGTGGGCTTCTCTAGACAGGTTCGGGAAGATAAAATCCCCTAAATCCTTTTCTTTGTTTCATGAAGGATTTCGTCTGGCATTAGGCACCCTGTGTCTGGCCTCCTGCTTCCACCAACTAGGCCTGGATGATGACCGGGCCGCGGGGACGCTAAGCCCCGAAATCATCTCAAGATAACCTCAAGATAACTGTGACGGTTCCCAGGCCCCTCCCTAGGCTATCTGCCGACCTTCTACAAACCGCAACAGTCGCTTAGCTCCCATGTGTGTGTGTGTACCTGTTTGATGCTAGGTGAACAGTGGCATTAGGTTATAATTCTCAAAGATGCAACCCATCACAGTTGCCTACCTCCCGGTGGTTCATTATCTTCTAGGTGAACAGAAGCAACATGCAGGCCTATTGAAACGTGCCCAATCGTCTCGTACCAATATGTAGTGATGGACCACCAGAAAGTACCAATATGTAGTGATGGACCACCAGAAAGTACCAATATGTAGTGATGGACCACCAGAAAGTACCAATATGTAGTGATGGACCACCAGAAAGTACCAATATGTAGTGATGGACCACCAGA
>WNGS01166226.1:18252148-18255213 GCA_020271785.1 Procambarus virginalis | reverse complement strand
CACCCACCGTCTTAATTCAGTACAAACCAACCTACACCCCCCCCCCCCCCCACTTTAGTTAATCCCTCACTATCTACATCTACCTGTTCTACCTCTTACTGTTCTTTATTCTACCCTAATTCCCCGTCCTTTTCTCATTCGCTTCTTCCTTTTCACATCTTCTGTACTTTTCTCCTTTTTCCTATAGCCGCTAAAGAATTCCTGTACCTTTTATTGCTCTCCGTATTTCTTTTCTTTCTCGTTCTCTTATACCATTCTTCCCTCTTTCTGTTTACTTTTTATCTCAATTGTCTTCTTCCATCTTCCTTGCTTTATTGTCTCTCTTTCGCCTGTTTCTTCCGCCACTCTTTTCCCTTTCTTCTTTTCTTCAACCATCTTTTCTATCTTGCTTTCTCCTTTTACTGTTCTTCCTCTCCATCTGTTCTCTCAAGCTTTCACCTCTTTGTTGTACCTCTTCCTCTCTCTCATCTCTGGCGGTATTCCCTTCTATATTTTACCCTTTTTTCCCCTATTGTGTTTTATTCTCCCTCTCAATTCACCTCTTTTCTATCATCAGTTTATCCCTTACTCTCCTCTCTCTCTCTCTCATCTCTCTCTCGTCTCTCTCTCTCTCTCTCTCTCTCTCTCTCTTTTCTCTCTCTCTCTTCTCTCTCTCTCTCCCTCTCTCCCTCTCTCTCTCTCTCCCCCTCTCTTCTCTCTCTCTCTCTCTCCTCTCTCTCTCTCTCCTGTGCTTTTCACTTACCCCCTATTTTGTTTTGTTTTTCCTTGTCCGCCTTCTCCCTTCCGTTATCTGCCTATCCTCTCTTCTCTCATCCCCTCCCCCACTCCATCCCCCCTGATACCTCCCCCCCTGGTACCCCAGTAGCACCACTAGCCAACAAACTAACAAGGGGGCGTAAGTACACTATGGTCTCGGCAAACAAATACACCGGATTGAACAAATAAACTATTAGGACACATTGGGCATGAAACGACAGAGTGGTTAGTTATAGGAGGGGGGAGTGGGGGGGAGGGTGTGGGTATAATGAGGGGGGGGAAGGGAGAGGGGGTGTAACATAGGTGGAGGGAGGGAACAAGTGTTAGATAGGGGGGGGGAGGAGGAGGAGAGTTGGGGGGTGTAGATAGGGGGGGAGAGAGGAGTTGAAGGTATATATATATATATTAGAGGTGAAAGGTTAATGTAGCGGGTCACCATAGCCTGCTACATGGACACTTCGTTCTGAGTATAAATCTAAAACAACAACAACGGTTAATGGTGTTTCGAGCGAAGGTTAGACCTAACTGTGAATGAGCTTGGGTGGATAGAAATAAGCCCTGCCTGTTATCGGTAAATTCAGCTTTCTTTATCTCAATGTTTTACACATATTATAACAATGATCCACATTTGTACCATAATTGTCCCATGAACGTCACTGGAGGTCAGCCTGGAGGTTATACCAGTGCAAAATCTTTAGGGGCAGACTTTACGAAAACTTGAGGGTATCAAATATGGAGACATAGGGAGATACAGGGTGACACAGGGAGATACAGGGTGACACAGGGAGATACAGGGTGATACAGGGAGATACAGGGTGACACAGTAACACAATGAGACACAGGGAGACACAGGGAAGCTATCTACAGGAGTCAGAGAATGTGCTGTTACATACAATGCCTGTGATCTCTAGATATCCTCGCCTTTGACTTCGTGGGGAAGTCAAGAAGAGCTGGCACACCTGCAACACGTGGCACTCTGCCATCAACACCAACATCAACCATCAACATCAACCTCAACATCCTCACACAAGATCACCTTTCTCTAGCACATCACCTCATCAGCGTTCATTCTGCCTTTAGCTGACCCGGTGGCTGCGGACAAAACACTGGACGCGTGATTCTGTGGTCCCGGGTTCGATCCCGGGCGCCGAGAGAAACATGGGCAGAGTTTCTTTCACCCTGATGCCCCTGTTACCTAGCAGTAATAGGTACCTGGGAGTTAGTCAGCTGTCACGGGCTGCTTCCTGGGGGGGTGGAGGCCTGATCGAGGACCGGGCCGAGGGGACACTAAAGCCCCGAAATCATCTCAAGATAACCTCAAGATGACTCGCATCTGAAGCTCGTTCGCTCACCGCAAAGACCAGCTATAATCTATAGCCGGGCCAGCTATACATCAGAAGCCAGCTCTGATGACTTCTGCTTCACCCTGTAACTAACACGGTTGAGAGGCGGGACCAAAGAGCCAGAGCTCAACCCCCGCAAGCACAACTAGGTAAGTAAGATGAAACAGTGTTACGTATTAATACTATTATAATAAGCATTAATACATTTAATAATATAATAATTAATATATACTATAATAATATAATTAATATAAAACTAATTAATAGTATTAATACGTATTATAATAAGCATTAATACATTAATAATATAATAATTAATATATTACTATAATAATATAATTAATATAAAACTAATTAATAGTATTAATACGTATTATAATAAGCATTAATACATTTAATAATATAATAATTAATATATTACTATAATAATATAATTAATATAAAACTAATTAATAGTATTAATACGTATTAATAATAAGTATTAAGAGCATTAAATCAACTTTATTCTAAATGGAAATTGATAAATAAGATTATGAAATAAGGAGAGATTCCTAGAGTTAGTCTTGAGCTGGTACAGTAAATTATACTCTTGATTAGTACATCTTATTTTGTACGTTGTGGTCCCCCCAACGTACAAATTACAATGTTCTGTGAAATGTGGCGGCACAAACGCCCACCGTTTTCTATGTACAGGAAGATGAGGTTAGGTGGGAGGCTAGGGTATGTGCGTTTGGGGTTTCGGTAGCACTGTGTATTTTGTACGTTGTGGCACACCAAGAGAATGGGTAATGGGTCTTAGGTTGCAGGCTCGTTGGCAATATCTATGAGGCCACGACGGGCGGAAAATGGTGTGCTAAAACAACACCCGAACCTAACCTGACCTGACCTAACCTAACCTACCCTAACCTAACCTAACCTGACCTAACCTAACCTACCCTAACCTAACCTAACCTGACCTAACCTACT
>WNGS01166226.1:18237148-18247148 GCA_020271785.1 Procambarus virginalis | reverse complement strand
TATTTATCTTACAATCACACTATCACAAATTAATCGTCTAGACGAGAAATAATTAATCAATATTTATTGTCGGCTACCCTCACTGAGAGAGAGAGGTAGCCACCGACCATGGAGAGCAACTGCCCTGGGGCCAGATTCACGAAAGCACTTACGCAAGCACTTACGAACGTGTACATCTTTTCTCAATCTTTGGCGGCTTTGTTTCCAATTATTAAACAGTTAATGAGCTCCGAAGCCCCAGGAGGCTGTTTATAACAATAACAACAGTTGAATGGGAAGTTTTCATGCTTGTAAACTGTTTAATAAATATAACCGAAGCCGTCAAAGATTGAGGAAAGATGTACACGTTCGTAAGTGCTTGCGTAAGTGCTTTCGTTAATCTGGCCCCTGGGCCTCAGAGTTTTTTGTTTACATACACAGGGAACACGTGCGACGGCCCTTAAGAATTGTATCAAGACTAGTACCGCACAAACTAATTATAAATCACTAAAATAGCTCCCATAAGATACTCAGGATAAATCAGAACAAAGTACAGATACATTTATCACAATACGAGTGTAGAGATAGCTCACCACGTGTGGTCACTTACCACCCCCACAGAATCTTAATCCTGGCAAACGCTACTGTGTGAACTGATCCTACAGCAAAGCTGCAATCTTATCATCAAAATGCTGAACCATTCCCGCCAAACACACGACAAAACTACAACATTGCTACAATGTTTGAACAAGGTTTAACACCATCTAACAATTGTAACCACCAATATAGCCTATTGTAACAACATTCTAAAACGTTATAAAACCGTTCTAAAACGTTATAAAAACGTTCTAAAACGTTATTTAGACGTTTTAAAAGTCTAAATACGTTATTTAGACGTATTAGAAATCTCTATCTAATACGTTATAAAAACGTTTTAACAAGATATAACGACTTTATTACAACTTTATCACATCTTTATTACAAGTTGTAACAGGGGAATCATAGGGACCGATACGTTGTGTGTTTGCAGGGAATTATCTCATCAAGAGAGCATTAGTCTGGCAACTGTCAGATGGGCATCGGTTCTCAATTGTGGATTAGTTATTATGTGTTTGTGGAGTGTAAATTGGCCCATTGCATGATTATGAAATAAATATGTCCATCTAAAATTATTAATCCTTATATCGTGGGGAAAATCCCCCACGATAAAGTAAGCATCTATTTTAATCTTTACAATTTAATATGAATATATATACTGTATATAAATCAATCAGTATAAATTATCAATTGTTATCATAGTTATCATCAAGTAATCATGTTTGCTTGCATATAAATCATATAAATCGTGCTTGAATCATATAACTAGTTGTTATATTTACTAAGTATAATCTCAGTTATTGCCTATGCAGTTTAAGAGCTAGGCTAGGCTGATCAATTGATGTTAGAACAGAATCAGTATTTACAGCCATTGTCCTGTGTTTTATCATATAATAATTGTATGAAATGCAATGCTATATGTGTCTAAATACCAACATGTACATTATGTTTCTTCAATCAATAATCTTGTTTACCCTTAAGAAATGTACTTGAGATATACAGCCCACAGTCCTTCCTAAAACAAGGGGGTTGGCTGACTATTTGTACAGCTAAGGATTTTTATCATTTTATTTAACAAACTTATTTTAAAGTAGCAGTTTAATTTAATTTCCTCATATATCTATCCCAGGTATTTATCCCACATTTATGGTCCTTTGTTTACCGAATATTTCAATGCCAAAATACATAGGTAACTTCTTTATTTTTCATTGGAATAATTTATACACATATATAGCCTAACCCAGCCTAACCAGCCAATAATATATCTAAGTGAACAAATTGTCCACAGTGACTTAAGACCACCACAATCCCTTATCTTGTGAGGCATTCATAGCATACTAGTGAGTGTTCTGTGTTAAAAACCACGGTAATTAATTTTATCAATGTCATTCGACACAACTGCATCGTATTCATTTACAGTGAAACCTCGGCTTACGAATGCCCCTATTTACAAATTTTTCTGGTTATGAGCTCAATTTCTTCATAAAATGTGATTCAGTTTACGAGCTCTGCTTCGAGTTGCGAGTTTGTTGATACACATGTGGGTCAACTGAGCGCGTGGTTCCTGGTGGAACGGGCGACCGCACCTTAGTTTAACAGTGTCTCCTGCGTAGTGACAATCACGCTTTAATTATTTGTAAAGAATTTCATTGTTCTTCATTCTTTTTGGTTTCTAAACCTAAAACACCTAAAACTAAATATTATATACCACACCATAGAACCCAAGAAAGTCAGTAGTAAGGTTCAACCTATGAAAAAACATGTGAGGATGACCAAAGAGGAAAAACATGTCTCTATGGAAAGGTTCTTTGCGAGACAAACAAGCAGTGAGCCACAACCAGGTCCTAGTGGTATGCGGGCAAAACGTAGGAGAGAGAGAGAGTGCCCCAGAGAAGTCATCACTTCCTGATGTTATAATGGAAGGGGACTCCCCTTCAAACACAAATACCTGTCCTTCTACCTCCCCCCCCTCCTCACGATCTTTCATATGCCAACAAGAGTCATCAATAAAGGTAACCTATAACTTGTACATACTATAGTACAAAATATTTGTGTTTAATATGTATGAAATGTATTTTGAAGTTAATATTTTTGGGAGTGTGGAACAGATTAATTAAACTTACATTATTTCTTACGGGAAAATTCGTTTCGGGTTATGAGCCGTCTCTGGGAACGGAGTAAATTCGTAAACGAAGGTACCACAGTATACCATTGTTTCTCATAGTGGGGTAGCATTATAATTTAGGAATAATAATAAGTCTCTGTGTCAGGGACAGGAAGCCAGTATATTCATGCACATTTGGCTTTTATCGAGATATAGGCCGAATTACTGACCATGCCCAGGATGCAACCTCACAACAAGCTGACTAACTCCTGAGTACCTACTCACTGCTAGGTAAACAGTGCCATTAGGTGAAAGGAAATGTGCCCAACTATTTCTGTCCTATATTATATAAATACATTCAAGTGTACAATCCTGCATTACCGCTATTCAACTATTTTCAGAGCTGCTCAGTACTAATAAACCCTTTAAAATGCCATGTTAGTGGCTTTGCAAGAATGTAAAAAAATCACTAATGTAATCTCACCAACCCATTGTACCTTCTTGCAAATAAAATATTATACTATTATAAAAAAAAGTGCTTCATGCAGTATCATACAGTAAGAGCATTTTATTACCTTATATCTATAATCTAGTGAAGCAAACCTTATTTTCAGGTGGAAAGCAGTAAGGCAATTTACAGGATCTGATCAAAACCCTAACTAGGGCAATATTTCAATCAATAATAGTGCCAAAAGTGTCATTTACTATTTTTAAACAATTATTACCTTTTACGGCTCGAGCGATGTGCATACGGGGTCGAATTATAAACAAATTGTTACAATTTTGATAATTTAAAGCCTGCTACACCAGCTTCCAAGATGGAAAGGAAGGACGATCTTTGAAATCATTATCTAAGTAGACAGGATAAATCAATTATCAAAATAAATATACATTAAACTTAGTTATCTAAAAAAATTAATCTATAAAATTTTAAAATGACTAACAGTCCTCCAACTGTTGCAGAAACAGGAAACAAAAGAACACTTACAAGTTCACTACAAACAGTGGATACTAATCCAGAAGCTTGAGGGCTTACAGGCCATTTAAATCAGTTGATTGACAAATGTTATAACATGGCTAAACAGCACATCACCCATCTTAATCCATAATCTTAATGGCATTGACAATCTCAGTAAAAATATTTATCATTCATCTAAGACAACAATCTTAATCCTTGAATATAAACTAGAATATTATCTTGATAAACTAATCTATTGCATCACTGGTGTGAAAGCTGACACAGATAAATTTGAAGGTAAATCATGCGTCTCACAGAGACTTAATAGAAAAAGGCTAGAGCCAATAAATCAAAGCAAAATGCTTAATCCCAAGATAAATAACGTAAATACTCATGATTACAATAACAATTCATTCTAAAAGAAAATATTAAAGGACTACAAGTATTCCATACTAGTACAAAATCAAATAACAAGATAAACCTACTAAGTATGAATCCTCAAGAACAACATTGTCCAAAGAAATTATCAGAAATCAAGACAACAAAACTCGTCTTCTGCAAAGTGGAAACAGAGCAATGTTGGCTCATGTACCATATTATCCACATGTAAGAAAAACTGTAGGTAGAAAACTATATATATATTTAATACACACAGAAATCACAATAGCGTGATACATCAAATGAACAAATTCACAAGGGCCGTGATGAGGGTTCGAACTTACGTCTTTTTAATCCCAGGCGCACCTTAGTTGATTGCACCACAACATGGTAAAAGAATTGCAACCGGGAATGCTACTGCCCTCACACCGATCCCACAGCCTCTCCGAGACACAAACCAGGGTTTTACACAATTCCCCCGTGAACCGGGCTCTGTCAACAAGCTGTTCTCCCTCTTCGCCCTTACTTCAGTGCACACAGAAATCACAATAGCGTGATACATCAAATGAAAAAACCCAGTTTGTGTCTCGGAGAGGCTGCAGGATCCGTATGAGGCAGTAACACTCCCGGTTGCAATTCTTTTACCATGTCGTAGCGCAATCGACTAAAGTGCATCTAGGATCATCCCGGACAAAAGTTCGAACCCTCATCACGGCCATGTGGATTTGTTCATTATATTATATATATATATATATATATATATATATATATATATATATATATATATATATATATATATATATATATATATATATATATATATGTCGTACCTAGTAGCCAGAACTCACTTTTTGGCCTACTATGCAAGGCCCGATTTGCCTAATAAGCCAAGTTTTCCTGAATTAATATATTTTCTCTAATTTTTTTCTTATGAAATGATAAAGCTACCCATTTCATTACGTACGAGGTCAATTTTTTTTTATTGGAGTTAAAATTAACGTAGATATATGACCGAACCTAACCAACCCTACCTAACCTAACCTAACCTATCTTTATTGCTTAGGTTAGGTTAGGTTAGGTAGCCGAAAAAGTTAGGTTAGGTTAGGTTAGGTAGGTTAGGTAGTCGAAAAACAATTAATTCATGAAAACTTGGCCTATTAGGCAAATCGGGCCTTGCATAGTAGGCTGAGAAGTGCGTTCTGGCTACTAGGTACGACATATATATATATATATATATATATATATATATATATATATATATATATATATATATATATATATATATATATATATATATTTATCCCACAACACTGACCAGTACACTGATGTGTATATACACTATACACTAATTTATATATACACTGACCAGTACACCAGACGTTATACGATCATGAATTCAGTAGATGGTATATATGGCACATACAGGCCTATTAGGAACTTTTAGAACTTCAATTTTGGTTCTCGAGAGATTAGGTGTGTTGCTTGATAAGGCAAAAAGAGTTGTATTTCTTACGGAGTAACAAATCATGCGAACACAAGTTGTACCATAAGCTACGGGAAGACAAAGCTCTCAGCCTGCTAAACGAGTCAGAAGTTGTCTAGTCCTGTTCCCTCCTGTGTGTATAACCAATAGGGTAAGGCTCTACTAGATGTACACACTAGAAGAGCTTTGCTAGTGTGTATACCTTTCCCTTCCTATGAGCTATGGGAAGGGAGGTTAGCTCTCAACCTGCTAACAGGATTCAAAAGTATCTACTCCTGTACCCACCTGCGTACAAAGCAAGTAGGGAAAAGCGTACCATGAGCTATGGGAAGGGAAAGTTCTCAGCTTTAAACAGGAGTCAGCAGTTGTCTGCTCCCATACCCCACCTGTGTAAACAGGAAAATAATGGGATGGTCACCTACCTATTACATACTGATGACCAACTTCAGTAATTGGCAGTGTCTCCTCTCAGTTCTTCAAGCCTCGAAAACCTGTAATCAGATATTTTTGTTAAAGAGTTATCCACTATTATCATACCATGATAAAGCTTCTATATCAGAATATATAATTCAGGCTTGTATCAATGCCCCAAAAGGTCGAACTACTGATCCTCCCCCCCCCGGAATTCAACGCGACAACAGAGCTGCCAAACTCCTGGGCACTAATTTACTGCTGGTGAACAAATGCATTGGGTGAAAGTAGACGTTTCTGACCATTTCTGTCTCGCCGGGGAATCGATCCCAGGATTGCCGATTGCGTTTTTGAAGGATATATACCTTCAAAATATATCCCCATCAAAATAATATCCCTCCCTTAAAACAATATCCCTCTCCTAAAACAATATCCCTCACCTAAAATAATATCCCTCCCCTAAAATAATATCAGCCCCCTAAAACAATATCCCTTCCCTAAAACAATATCCTTCACCCAAAACAATTTCCCTCCACTAAAATAATATCCCTCCCCTAAAATAATATCCCTTCCCAAAACAGTATCGCTTCCCTAAAACAATATCCCTTCCCTAAAACAATATCCCTCCCATAAAACAATATCCCTCCCCTAAAACAATATCCCTCACCCAAAACAATATCCCTCCCCTAAAACAATATCCCTCACCCAAAACAATATCCCTCCCCTAAAACAATATCCCTTCCCTAATACAGTATCCCTCCCCTGAAACAGTATCCCTCCCCTAATGCAGTATCCCTCTCCTAATACAGTATCCCTCACCCAAAACAATATCCCTTCCCTAAAACAATATCCCTCCCATAAAATAATATCCCTCCCCCTAAAACAATATCCTTCCCCTACAACAATGTCCCTCCCTTAAAACAATATCCCTCCCTAAAACAATATCACTTCCTAATACAGTACCCCTACCCTAAAACTCCTTCGCTGATGACTAGACAACAAATCGCCCCACTTACTTCATTAAGGCCTCTTGGTAGGTCCACACACACTATACAGCGATCACTCTTGTTCGCAGACTACCAGCTGAGAGATTACTAACACTCGAAACTACTTACTTGGAGATTACTAACGCTTGGGACTACTAGCAGGAGACTACTAACGCTTGGGACTACTAGCAGGAGACTACTAGTGCTGGAGGGACAGCCCTCCGCTTCATGTGGGCGAGTTTGTTGTGGGTTTGTAACAGTAACCGCCCCGCCGCACACCCGTCTGGACCCCGACGTTTTTAAGGAGGAAACTATTTCCAAGCTGCAATTTTATACACTATAAATTGTTCTTACTATATTAAATGAAAATAAATGGTTAATTATATATATATATTATATATATATATATATATTATATATATATTATATATATATATATATAAATATAGATATAGAAATATATTGTTTCGTAATGTCTACTAAAAGACCTGTTCCCTTCATATTTATCTTTGCTGGGAATCGCCTGCTTCGGCATCACTATTTAACTTACCTGTCGTTGTGTTCCACATGGGGCCAGTGTGCCAACAAGGCGGCAGTGCCTCTGGGCAACCTCCCAAGGTGCCAATACTACTCTTGGTCAGCCTCCCTCTGCCGCCCTTCTAGCACGGAGGACATTTCACGCGCCAATGGAAATTAGGAACTAGAAACCCGGTCATATTTATTCTAATTTTATGATGGACATACGTTGATGACATACATATGTTGATTATATATGCATTTATGACGTATATATATTTATATATATATATACTGAATATATATAACATGTATAGTGATGAAGGTCAGAAAATAATGCAGTATGCTGCCCAAAGCCTATTGACCTATACGAAAATAAATATTTTTATCTTCGCAATTTTTATTATATATTTCATTTAGAATAAGTACATCTAAAATAATAAAATAACAAATATTTTATTTTAAATATAAAATAAACAATAGGCTGGGAAAATTTCCTTAGATTCATAGATTTAATATTTTTGTTTTGTTTTATTATTAATAAGCTTAGATAGACAGCAGTGTGCTGTCACCATGTTATAAATGAGGGATTATGGAGTATAAATTTTATTTATAAGATTATCTAATATTCCCCATCTCTCTGCATGCTTATTCATTCAGGCTACGTGAATGAATTCACTCAGTGAACAATGCAAGATGTGAATCTAATTTGCTAGCACATTTAGGTAGTTCACTAGAAAATCTTCCCAAATTCGTGAGTAGATGAAATGAAACGAACAATCTAGACATTGTAGAGCCAACTCATAATTGTTATGCGTTTATCTATTTACACAACTCACCCGGACACACACACACAGAAAACATGGTTGGCACAGAAAAACCCATGGTACAACCAGGAATGCAAGGTAGCGAAGCAACTGAGTAAAAGAACATGGAGAAACTACAGAAATAACAGAACACCGGAGAGCAAGGAGAGATACCAGAGGGCCAGAAATGAGTACCTCAGAATGAGGAGGGAAGCAGAGAGACAGTTTGAAAATGACATAGCGAGTAAAGCCAAGACCCAACCAAAGCTGCTCCACAGCCACATCAGGAGGAAAACAGCAGTGAAGGAACAAGTGATGAAGCTGCGAAACAGGGAAAACAGATACACAGAGAATGACAAGGAGGTGTGTGAAGAACTCAACAAGAGATTCCAGGAGGTCTTCACAATAGAACAAGGAGAAGCCCCTGCACTAAATGAGGAGGCGGCAAACCAAGCAACCATGGAGGAATTTGACCTCACCAGTGATGAGGTCAAAAGGTGTCTGCTGGAGCTGGATGTGACAAAGGCTGTTGGACCTGAGAGAATCTCAACATGGATACTAAAGGATGGTGCAGAAGCACTAAGTTTGCCACTCTCTATGGTGTATAACAGGTCACTGGAAACAGGAGACTTACCAGAAGTTGGAAGACAGCTAACGTAGTCCCAATATACAAGAAGAATGACAGGCAAGAGGCACTGAACTACAGGCCAGTTTCCCTAACTTGTATACCATGCAAGGTGATGGAGAAGATCGTGAGGAAAAGGCTCGTAGAGCATCTGGTGGGAAATAACTTTGTAACGCACCACCAACATGGGTTCAGGGATGGTAAATCGTGCCTCACAGGTTTAATAGAATTCTATGACCAGGCAACAAAAATTAGGCAGGAAAGAGAAGGGTGGGCCGACTGCATTTTCCTGGACTACCAGAAAGCCTTTGACACAGTACCCCATAAAAGGCTGTTAAAAAAGTTGGAGCAACAGGCAGGAGTAAAAGGGAAGGTGCTCCAGTGGATAAGGGAGTACTTAAGCAACAGGAAACAGCGAGTAACGGTGAGGGGGAGACATCAGAGTTGCGAGATGTCACCAGCGGAGTCCCACAGGGCTCAGTACTTGGACCCATCCTCTTTCTAATATATATAAACGATCTTCCGGAGGGTATAGACTCATTCCTCTCAATGTTTGCTGATGATGCAAAATTATGAGAAGAATCAAGACGGATGAAGATAGACCGAGACTACAGGATGACCTGGATAAACTCGAGGAATGGTCTAGAAATGGCTGCTGAAGTTCAACTCAGGAAAGTGTAAGGTGATGAAATTAGGCGAAGGGAGCAGGAGGCTGAACACAAGGTATCATCTGGGAGGTGAAATCCTGCAAGAATCAAATAGAGAGAAATATCTGGGGGTTGATATCACACCGAACCTGTCCCCAGAGGCCCACATCAAAAGAATATCATCATCGGCATATGCTAGACTGGCCAACATAAGAACTGCCTTTAGAAACTTGTGTAAGAATCGTTCAGGACCCTGTGATACCACTTATGTAGACCAATCCTGGAGTATGCAGCTCCAGCCTGGAGTCCATACCTAGTTAAACACAAGTCAAAGTTAGAGAAGGTCAGCGGTATGCCACCAGGCTCGTCCCGGACTGAGAGGAATGAGCTACGGGGAAAGGCTAAAGGAGCTGAAACTCACATCCATGGAAAACAGAAGAGTAAGGGAGACATGATAACCACTACAAAATTCTCAGCGGAACTGACAGGGTGGACAAAGACAAACTCTTC